>JAHUYU010001184.1:0-14372 GCA_030439765.1 Tripidium arundinaceum | reverse complement strand
CGAATGCATGAAGAATTTTCGGAGACGTTTGGGAACATGAGGAACCCAAATAAAGTATTTGGAGCTCATGGAAAGATATTTTGGAGCACCTAAAAATTAAATTATACTCACAGAAAAGTAGGAAAAAGATCCAGGAAAAGCCGAAATAATTCCCGAGAAGATTTTAAAGATATGTTGATGAATGATGAACTCAAATGAGTGATTTGGAGTAGAAGAGAAAGATTCTGGGAACTCCAAACGAAAGGATAGAGTTGGGAAACAATGAATTTGATTCCAGAAAAAGACGGGGACAGGTCGGGTAACTTTACCAAAAGCGTTTTGAAAACTTTATACACTCACCTACACTAAAACAAGCAACAGACAATCACCACGACAACCAAAGCCCATCAACTTGATTTAGAAAGGTTTGAAAACCCACACTTTTCTGCATCTAAGTTAGAGGAAACTTTAATTAATCTTGATAAGTTTTATATAAATATTAAAAACATTCATTTAATTTAGTGTTTTCGATGCACAACCCAAAATAGAAAATTTTGGGGGTGTGACAACATACGTCCACATCGAATTAGTTTCATTAAATTCTCTGTATACTCGTCTTGAGCTCAACGGGGAAATTACTAATAACCTCTTGCACTCTCTAGACTGATCTTCACTGCTAATTAAGTACTCGGTCAGTGCAACTGTTGCTATTCCTATATGTGCATATGCAGTGAGAACTGAAAACTTTGGTCAATGCCCTTTTGATATACAATATAAAATTAAAACCGGAGCATTGTTTCGCTGTCAGCAAAAGAAGGTTATTCCCGGCCGGGGGGCTATCGTGTCCAAAAGACGGCCATGCCCATCTCCAGAGTTGAGGGCATATATCCTTTGACAGGATGAACAAAGTAGCTAGCTGCCAGTAACATAACATAACACATACCATTATGGGTGCAGAAAAGGCTGTCCCATTCCCATGCCATGGATGGGCCGGGCACACATATCTTTATTGGAATTTTCAGTATACAAAATCTTGATACGCACCTTGGAATCTCTCTCTCTCTCTCTCTCTCTCTGTGTATGTGTGTGTAAAATCGGCCTCCTTTAAAGGACTAGTGGCTAGATAAGATAGGACGTCCATTTGCTTCAAATTTGCACCGGCAAGGACGATGACGTCGTATTCGTAGACCCGCAGGGAACAGCAAAGTGAAGGTTGCACAGTTGAGTGACGAGGTTGATCCATTATCGACTTAAAGCAGCCGAAAGCCCCTATTTTACATTCATCTACAGCTTCAGCGGCGGCACGACTGCTACACTGTCGGCATGGGTGACACCAGAGAACATCTGTTGTTTCTATAATTGTGGTGAGAAAGTTATATTCGAGTCAGCTAGCCCATCAGATAACTGTGCTAGATGTGATATATATGATCTAGTGTGATCTACTTGTAGTAGGCACTAGGCAGAGGCACGCATGCGTCCCCTTCCTGCGATGCGACTTGACTTTTCTTCCTCCTCCTGGCCGAGCAGCGAGCACTCCTCTGATGGAGATCGATCGAGCTTTCCATCGCCACACCTCATGGCTCATGCAGATGCATCCCTTTATTTTTCTTGTATTCCACCCTCTCTCCAATACAGCGTGCTAATTCTTCTTCCGTGGACTACACCAACCCACCTCTCTCCGCTCCGATTTCGTCTCTCCGTCCTAATTTCAGTTCGACTCACGGGTGTATGTATGTATCGTCAGGAAAATTAAATACATGTCTTTCATAACAGAATTATACTGTATCATACGAGGACTTCCATCAATAATGAGCCAATATATATTCTTTACAAGACACAGTTTATTGGCTGTGCGATTACGATCGAGCTGTCGGCTGCCGACCGTGTGAGATCGAGACCATTCAATCACCGTCGTCCTTTTTGTAGATGTTGCCAAAGACAACGTGTAGTAGGGGGTTAGTTCTAGAAGTGACTGCTTTTCATAAGATCTTCCGTGACAAATATATGAGATATCAACTTGGACCCACATATATCCAAATTTAGATAAAGCATTCTTGACGAGACAACTCAAAAAGATCTTCTCTGTTGCAGCCCTCCAAACATTTGCTGTATTTCCCAGTATTTGCTATCATATTCTCCATTCATGTAGGAACGTAGTCTTCATGTTACAAAATCCTGCAACTTAACTTTAATTTGTTTCAACCTGAACGCCAGCTGAAATTTTCGTCCTAATTATTTAATGGATTAGCTATTGTGGTCCTACCTTTACCTCTACCTATTACCAGCATAGGTCCGCACATCACTGTCGTGTCTAAAATGGGTATGATCACTACTGTAACTGGATCCAGTCGAGGGCAATCGACGGTAGGTGATGGGGTTCATCTATCACTATAGGTTTCCATACCCGACAGTGATACAGTGATATGAAGATATCATGTCAGGTCAAGGCTTGACCCGATACTGATATCATTAGGATCATTTGTCGGGTCTAGCCTCTACTATCATTGATAGCATTGGGGCCAGTGTCAGGTCTAGCCTCTTCTATACATTGATAGTATTGTGGTCAGTGCTAATTTAGTAGAGTCAATCGGCAATGACCTTCATTTCCTCATTTTTATATAATTATTATTACATTTAATTAGGGGTTGATGACTAATATTTTACATTTGATTTCATCACATATCTCCCAGGATTCGATAACGAATACATCATAATTGTAAAGCCATGTACATACTCAACAGGCAAGGATGAAATCATTACGAACCAAAGTATTATTACTACAAAAAAAAGTGGATCACACCCACTGCTACTAGTCATTACGTGCCATGACATAGTCCTTTTAGTGAATATCTCCGATTGTGTAACCGAGCACAACATTTAAGTATATCAACGCATGAACTAGTGCACTCTCTTTTGTTTCACAAGTCCGAACACATGGTCTACCAAATATGAAAAAATTAGAGGAATTGTAAATGGGCTAGGATCCAAAGCAAAATGCAAATGATCCTGCAATCCATGTGAGGTAGGCCTTGAACCTACATAGTACCGGCGGTAACCGAGTTGCTCCTTGGCTTGACTTAGAATTGAGTGAAAAGCTACACGCAACATAGGTCAAATCTTGATACAACTGTAAATGTTGTCAACAAATAGAATATAAGAACCATAAATGGAAACATAATATATATACATTCTGAGCACCACTTTGACTGTACCATATCATTTTGGTTGTGCTAAGCAATCTTTTCACTAACTGTCATCACATCTGGAAAGCCCTCATGTAAAGCTTATAGTCGAATGGATGAGAAGTCACACATATGGTATCCATTGTCCGCAAGCACCTTCAACCATGCTTTCACAACAATTCTTTGATAGGGTGCGCTCCTTCGCATTATGTAAATTTGTACAACATCTCAAGGGCTACGCCTCTAGCGCTGATGATGAAATTGATATGACACTAATATGACTCTCCATCATGAAATCTAGCTGTCACATTATTAATTTGTTGAACTTTGAGGAACTATAGTGCATCTTGGAGGCATCTGATTGAGTTTTTTGTGATAAATTTCAAAATGATGTTAGGATGCAAGTCTAAAAAACATAGACTGAATGGAAGATAAGGTTCCTAACTATGGTCGGATACAGGATTTGTGCACACTCCAAAGTTAACTCGAATGACATAAATCCAAGGTAAAATCTAGGTGCCTCAAGTGAAGGTGGAGGTCCATGCATACCTGATATAGTAGAATGAAGTTATTTTCTTGGCTCTCTTTACACCCAAAGTACTTTATACAATGTTACTTCTACTGATGTAAGAATTTTTTTAATCATTTTACAGAAAATTAATTGGAGAACGACTATGTACACCACTCATCTAGTTCTATTGAAGAGAGATGAATACAATGTGCTTGCTAGACAAAGTGCTCTAGATGTGTACTCCTAATTATGTAGCATGTTATATAATTTCTCCTCGGTTCTGTTCATATAATTACTAATGGAGAGAGATTGGAGTGGCTTACTATGGGATGAAGGAGAGGAAAGATAGCCTTAGGGATAGGGATGTGGATGGGATGGGGATGGAGGCAGCGCTCCTTAGGGTGTTGGGAATGGAGATGGAGGTGGCCATGGCTAGCGAGAACGGGGGTGGCGCTCCTCGATGTGGCAGTGAATGGTAGCGACTCTCCTTGGGGTAGTGGGGATGAAGATGGTAGCTCTCCTCAGGCCAACAGAGAGAACGACGGTGATGCTCCTCGTTGCGGCAGGGATGAAGGCGGCGACACTCCTAGGGGAAGTGGGGATGCAGATGGCGGGGTTCCTCAAGCTACAGGGATGCAGATGGCAGTGCTCCTCGGGGTGGCAGGGATACAGACAACAATGCTCCTAGGGATGGTGAGGATGAGGGCGATGCTCAATAGTGGGGTTGGAAATGAAATGTTGGCGTTCAGGTTGAAACAAATTAAAGTTAAGTTGCAGGATTTTGTATACTGAAAATTCCAATAAAGATATGTGTGCCCGGCCCATCCATGGCATGGGAATGGGACAGCCTTTTCTGCACCCATAATGGTATGTGTTATGTTATGTTACTGGCAGCTAGCTACTTTGTTCATCCTGTCAAAGGATATATGCCCTCAACTCTGGAGATGGGCATGGCCGTCTTTTGGACACGATAGCCCCCCGGCCGGGAATAACCTTCTTTTGCTGACAGCGAAACAATGCTCCGGTTTTAATTTTATATTGTATATCAAAAGGGCATTGACCAAAGTTTTCAGTTCTCACTGCATATGCACATATAGGAATAGCAACAGTTGCACTGACCGAGTACTTAATTAGCAGTGAAGATCAGTCTAGAGAGTGCAAGAGGTTATTAGTAATTTCCCCGTTGAGCTCAAGACGAGTATACAGAGAATTTAATGAAACTAATTCGATGTGGACGTATGTTGTCACACCCCAAAATTTTCTATTTTGGGTTGTGCATCGAAAACACTAAATTAAATGAATGTTTTTAATATTTATATAAAACTTATCAAGATTAATTAAAGTTTCCTCTAACTTAGATGCAGAAAAGTGTGGGTTTTCAAACCTTTCTAAATCAAGTTGATGGGCTTTGGTTGTCGTGGTGATTGTCTGTTGCTTGTTTTAGTGTAGGTGAGTGTATAAAGTTTTCAAAACGCTTTTGGTAAAGTTACCCGACCTGTCCCCGTCTTTTTCTGGAATCAAATTCATTGTTTCCCAACTCTATCCTTTCGTTTGGAGTTCCCAGAATCTTTCTCTTCTACTCCAAATCACTCATTTGAGTTCATCATTCATCAACATATCTTTAAAATCTTCTCGGGAATTATTTCGGCTTTTCCTGGATCTTTTTCCTACTTTTCTGTGAGTATAATTTAATTTTTAGGTGCTCCAAAATATCTTTCCATGAGCTCCAAATACTTTATTTGGGTTCCTCATGTTCCCAAACGTCTCTGAGAATTTTCCATGAATTTTCGGAGCCTTCGGAGTATTTTTCGTGGCCTAAATATCAATTCTGAACTTTTCTAGAATTATTTTAATCCCGAAATTAAATAAATCCGAAAATAATAAAATATCTCGTTTTTCCACCGACCTCAAACCCTACCAATATATATATGCCGGCGTAGCTCTCGACGCGCTGGTTCTAGAAGTACAGCCCGTTTCGCGAGCCGCCACTCCTACCGTCGTAGATCGGACGCCGAAGTTCTGCGTGTCTAGGTTTCCGGCGAAGGTTCGGCGAGCTTTTCCGGCCATTTCCGGCGTCCCTTGTGGAAACCATCACCACTCCGAGGTAGCCCTCATCGTTCTCTACACCGGCACGCTTTTCGTTTTGTGAATCCGTCGTCCGTTTCCCGTTCCCTAACCCTTCTTTCTCTTTTCCGGCGAGGAGCTCCATGGTCGGTGGAAAAACGAGATATTTTATTATTTTCGGATTTATTTAATTTCGGGATTAAAATAATTCTAGAAAAGTTCAGAATTGATATTTAGGCCACGAAAAATACTCCGAAGGCTCCGAAAATTCATGGAAAATTCTCAGAGACGTTTGGGAACATGAGGAACCCAAATAAAGTATTTGGAGCTCATGGAAAGATATTTTGGAGCACCTAAAAATTAAATTATACTCACAGAAAAGTAGGAAAAAGATCCAGGAAAAGCCGAAATAATTCCCGAGAAGATTTTAAAGATATGTTGATGAATGATGAACTCAAATGAGTGATTTGGAGTAGAAGAGAAAGATTCTGGGAACTCCAAACGAAAGGATAGAGTTGGGAAACAATGAATTTGATTCCAGAAAAAGACGGGGACAGGTCGGGTAACTTTACCAAAAGCGTTTTGAAAACTTTATACACTCACCTACACTAAAACAAGCAACAGACAATCACCACGACAACCAAAGCCCATCAACTTGATTTAGAAAGGTTTGAAAACCCACACTTTTCTGCATCTAAGTTAGAGGAAACTTTAATTAATCTTGATAAGTTTTATATAAATATTAAAAACATTCATTTAATTTAGTGTTTTCGATGCACAACCCAAAATAGAAAATTTTGGGGTGTGACAACATACGTCCACATCGAATTAGTTTCATTAAATTCTCTGTATACTCGTCTTGAGCTCAACGGGGAAATTACTAATAACCTCTTGCACTCTCTAGACTGATCTTCACTGCTAATTAAGTACTCGGTCAGTGCAACTGTTGCTATTCCTATATGTGCATATGCAGTGAGAACTGAAAACTTTGGTCAATGCCCTTTTGATATACAATATAAAATTAAAACCGGAGCATTGTTTCGCTGTCAGCAAAAGAAGGTTATTCCCGGCCGGGGGGGCTATCGTGTCCAAAAGACGGCCATGCCCATCTCCAGAGTTGAGGGCATATATCCTTTGACAGGATGAACAAAGTAGCTAGCTGCCAGTAACATAACATAACACATACCATTATGGGTGCAGAAAAGGCTGTCCCATTCCCATGCCATGGATGGGCCGGGCACACATATCTTTATTGGAATTTTCAGTATACAAAATCCTGCAACTTAACTTTAATTTGTTTCAACCTGAACGCCAACATTTCATTTCCAACCCCACTATTGAGCATCGCCCTCATCCTCACCATCCCTAGGAGCATTGTTGTCTGTATCCCTGCCACCCCGAGGAGCACTGCCATCTGCATCCCTGTAGCTTGAGGAACCCCGCCATCTGCATCCCCACTTCCCCTAGGAGTGTCGCCGCCTTCATCCCTGCCGCAACGAGGAGCATCACCGTCGTTCTCTCTGTTGGCCTGAGGAGAGCTACCATCTTCATCCCCACTACCCCAAGGAGAGTCGCTACCATTCACTGCCACATCGAGGAGCGCCACCCCCGTTCTCGCTAGCCATGGCCACCTCCATCTCCATTCCCAACACCCTAAGGAGCGCTGCCTCCATCCCCATCCCATCCACATCCCTATCCCTAAGGCTATCTTTCCTCTCCTTCATCCCATAGTAAGCCACTCCAATCTCTCTCCATTAGTAATTATATGAACAGAACCGAGGAGAAATTATATAACATGCTACATAATTAGGAGTACACATCTAGAGCACTTTGTCTAGCAAGCACATTGTATTCATCTCTCTTCAATAGAACTAGATGAGTGGTGTACATAGTCGTTCTCCAATTAATTTTCTGTAAAATGATTAAAAAAATTCTTACATCAGTAGAAGTAACATTGTATAAAGTACTTTGGGTGTAAAGAGAGCCAAGAAAATAACTTCATTCTACTATATCAGGTATGCATGGACCTCCACCTTCACTTGAGGCACCTAGATTTTACCTTGGATTTATGTCATTCGAGTTAACTTTGGAGTGTGCACAAATCCTGTATCCGACCATAGTTAGGAACCTTATCTTCCATTCAGTCTATGTTTTTTAGACTTGCATCCTAACATCATTTTGAAATTTATCACAAAAAACTCAATCAGATGCCTCCAAGATGCACTATAGTTCCTCAAAGTTCAACAAATTAATAATGTGACAGCTAGATTTCATGATGGAGAGTCATATTAGTGTCATATCAATTTCATCATCAGCGCTAGAGGCGTAGCCCTTGAGATGTTGTACAAATTTACATAATGCGAAGGAGCGCACCCTATCAAAGAATTGTTGTGAAAGCATGGTTGAAGGTGCTTGCGGACAATGGATACCATATGTGTGACTTCTCATCCATTCGACTATAAGCTTTACATGAGGGCTTTCCAGATGTGATGACAGTTAGTGAAAAGATTGCTTAGCACAACCAAAATGATATGGTACAGTCAAAGTGGTGCTCAGAATGTATATATATTATGTTTCCATTTATGGTTCTTATATTCTATTTGTTGACAACATTTACAGTTGTATCAAGATTTGACCTATGTTGCGTGTAGCTTTTCACTCAATTCTAAGTCAAGCCAAGGAGCAACTCGGTTACCGCCGGTACTATGTAGGTTCAAGGCCTACCTCACATGGATTGCAGGATCATTTGCATTTTGCTTTGGATCCTAGCCCATTTACAATTCCTCTAATTTTTTCATATTTGGTAGACCATGTGTTCGGACTTGTGAAACAAAAGAGAGTGCACTAGTTCATGCGTTGATATACTTAAATGTTGTGCTCGGTTACACAATCGGAGATATTCACTAAAAGGACTATGTCATGGCACGTAATGACTAGTAGCAGTGGGTGTGATCCACTTTTTTTTGTAGTAATAATACTTTGGTTCGTAATGATTTCATCCTTGCCTGTTGAGTATGTACATGGCTTTACAATTATGATGTATTCGTTATCGAATCCTGGGAGATATGTGATGAAATCAAATGTAAAAATTAGTCATCAACCCCTAATTAAATGTAATAATAATTATATAAAAATGAGGAAATGAAGGTCATTGCCGATTGACTCTACTAAATTAGCACTGACCACAATACTATCAATGTATAGAAGAGGCTAGACCTGACACTGGCCCCAATGCTATCAATGATAGTAGAGGCTAGACCCGACAAATGATCCTAATGATATCAGTATCGGGTCAAGCCTTGACCTGACATGATATCTTCATATCACTGTATCACTGTCGGGTATGGAAACCTATAGTGATAGATGAACCCCATCACCTACCGTCGATTGCCCTCGACTGGATCCAGTTACAGTAGTGATCATACCCATTTTAGACACGACAGTGATGTGCGGACCTATGCTGGTAATAGGTAGAGGTAAAGGTAGGACCACAATAGCTAATCCATTAAATAATTAGGACGAAAATTTCAGCTGGCGTTCAGGTTGAAACAAATTAAAGTTAAGTTGCAGGATTTTGTAACATGAAGACTACGTTCCTACATGAATGGAGAATATGATAGCAAATACTGGGAAATACAGCAAATGTTTGGAGGGCTGCAACAGAGAAGATCTTTTTGAGTTGTCTCGTCAAGAATGCTTTATCTAAATTTGGATATATGTGGGTCCAAGTTGATATCTCATATATTTGTCACGGAAGATCTTATGAAAAGCAGTCACTTCTAGAACTAACCCCTACTACACGTTGTCTTTGGCAACATCTACAAAAAGGACGACGGTGATTGAATGGTCTCGATCTCACACGGTCGGCAGCCGACAGCTCGATCGTAATCGCACAGCCAATAAACTGTGTCTTGTAAAGAATATATATTGGCTCATTATTGATGGAAGTCCTCGTATGATACAGTATAATTCTGTTATGAAAGACATGTATTTAATTTTCCTGACGATACATACATACACCCGTGAGTCGAACTGAAATTAGGACGGAGAGACGAAATCGGAGCGGAGAGAGGTGGGTTGGTGTAGTCCACGGAAGAAGAATTAGCACGCTGTATTGGAGAGAGGGTGGAATACAAGAAAAATAAAGGGATGCATCTGCATGAGCCATGAGGTGTGGCGATGGAAAGCTCGATCGATCTCCATCAGAGGAGTGCTCGCTGCTCGGCCAGGAGGAGGAAGAAAAGTCAAGTCGCATCGCAGGAAGGGGACGCATGCGTGCCTCTGCCTAGTGCCTACTACAAGTAGATCACACTAGATCATATATATCACATCTAGCACAGTTATCTGATGGGCTAGCTGACTCGAATATAACTTTCTCACCACAATTATAGAAACAACAGATGTTCTCTGGTGTCACCCATGCCGACAGTGTAGCAGTCGTGCCGCCGCTGAAGCTGTAGATGAATGTAAAATAGGGGCTTTCGGCTGCTTTAAGTCGATAATGGATCAACCTCGTCACTCAACTGTGCAACCTTCACTTTGCTGTTCCCTGCGGGTCTACGAATACGACGTCATCGTCCTTGCCGGTGCAAATTTGAAGCAAATGGACGTCCTATCTTATCTAGCCACTAGTCCTTTAAAGGAGGCCGATTTTACACACACATACACAGAGAGAGAGAGAGAGAGAGAGAGATTCCAAGGTGCGTATCAAGATTTTGTATACTGAAAATTCCAATAAAGATATGTGTGCCCGGCCCATCCATGGCATGGGAATGGGACAGCCTTTTCTGCACCCATAATGGTATGTGTTATGTTATGTTACTGGCAGCTAGCTACTTTGTTCATCCTGTCAAAGGATATATGCCCTCAACTCTGGAGATGGGCATGGCCGTCTTTTGGACACGATAGCCCCCCGGCCGGGAATAACCTTCTTTTGCTGACAGCGAAACAATGCTCCGGTTTTAATTTTATATTGTATATCAAAAGGGCATTGACCAAAGTTTTCAGTTCTCACTGCATATGCACATATAGGAATAGCAACAGTTGCACTGACCGAGTACTTAATTAGCAGTGAAGATCAGTCTAGAGAGTGCAAGAGGTTATTAGTAATTTCCCCGTTGAGCTCAAGACGAGTATACAGAGAATTTAATGAAACTAATTCGATGTGGACGTATGTTGTCACACCCCAAAATTTTCTATTTTGGGTTGTGCATCGAAAACACTAAATTAAATGAATGTTTTTAATATTTATATAAAACTTATCAAGATTAATTAAAGTTTCCTCTAACTTAGATGCAGAAAAGTGTGGGTTTTCAAACCTTTCTAAATCAAGTTGATGGGCTTTGGTTGTCGTGGTGATTGTCTGTTGCTTGTTTTAGTGTAGGTGAGTGTATAAAGTTTTCAAAACGCTTTTGGTAAAGTTACCCGACCTGTCCCCGTCTTTTTCTGGAATCAAATTCATTGTTTCCCAACTCTATCCTTTCGTTTGGAGTTCCCAGAATCTTTCTCTTCTACTCCAAATCACTCATTTGAGTTCATCATTCATCAACATATCTTTAAAATCTTCTCGGGAATTATTTCGGCTTTTCCTGGATCTTTTTCCTACTTTTCTGTGAGTATAATTTAATTTTTAGGTGCTCCAAAATATCTTTCCATGAGCTCCAAATACTTTATTTGGGTTCCTCATGTTCCCAAACGTCTCTGAGAATTTTCCATGAATTTTCGGAGCCTTCGGAGTATTTTTCGTGGCCTAAATATCAATTCTGAACTTTTCTAGAATTATTTTAATCCCGAAATTAAATAAATCCGAAAATAATAAAATATCTCGTTTTTCCACCGACCTCAAACCCTACCAATATATATATGCCGGCGTAGCTCTCGACGCGCTGGTTCTAGAAGTACAGCCCGTTTCGCGAGCCGCCACTCCTACCGTCGTAGATCGGACGCCGAAGTTCTGCGTGTCTAGGTTTCCGGCGAAGGTTCGGCGAGCTTTTCCGGCCATTTCCGGCGTCCCTTGTGGAAACCATCACCACTCCGAGGTAGCCCTCATCGTTCTCTACACCGGCACGCTTTTCGTTTTGTGAATCCGTCGTCCGTTTCCCGTTCCCTAACCCTTCTTTCTCTTTTCCGGCGAGGAGCTCCATGGTCGGGTCTTCTTCTTCGTTCTCCGGCCACCCCGCGCCTGCAGCCTGCCCGGGCGCCACCTGGACCCCGCGTCCTGGCCCTACCCCGTAGCTGCGCCGCCATCCCGCGTCCGAGGCCCTGCACCCCTCCCATTCGCTAGCCCCTACGCGGCGAGCAGCAGGCTGCCACCGCTCTGGCGCTACCTCGTGCAGGCCGGTGTGCCGCGAGCGTGGGCCAGCGCGCCTGCCCGCGGGCTGGCGCCGCCGCCGGATGGCCGGCCAGCTGGCCCGGCCGAGGCCCCTTCCTTCCCTGCACACAGCTGCAGACCATGGAAGCCACGATCTCCTACAGACCAAGGTAGAAGATGCTCTGAATTACAAGTTTGCCACTAGTTAGTATAATCTCCACCATTTAATCGTTTAATCTCCGTTTCGAGTAGTTCTTGTTGCGTTACTTTCGTAATGTCGTGCTCTACACAGTAGTGCTAACGTTTATCGTGTCACCTAATTCTGAATTTGTTAATGTAAATTTAATTTGATTAATATTTATATTTATTCAATAGCATTTTAATTAAAAGCAACATAGGGTTTTAATTCCGTTCTCGTTGCTTTGCGATCGTGCCGATCAAAGCTATGTGTTAGCTGCGATGTTTAACATGTAACGTATCTTTAAATTTTATAAGTTAAATATTAATTTAATTAATTCTTATGCAATCGAGTTTCTAATTAAAATTAATTTAGGTTTTAATCTCCGGCCTTTTATAAATCAAAAACTAACTTGTTTAATATTAACATTAATGTGTTTTAAATAATGACTTGTTTATATGAAGCAAATAATGATTCGATTAGTTGTTCTCATATGATCCATGTTTTCTAAATTATAAATATTTAATTTGCTTAAATACTATAGAGATATTTTATAAATAAAATACGAGTAAGGTTTTACTCTGGTTTTATAATTCAATATAATTTGATTAATTCAACTTTAGGATATTCCTTCGAGATGTCCATCATCATATTTCATTAACTAAATTGGACCAAGCATATAGTCTCTTCTTTCAGTTATGTTGCAAATCTCGATAGCCACGTTCTTGTCAGCGATAGCTCCGTTGTTGGTCGTTCTTGCGCTCTCGTGACCGTAGCATCGAGCCGTTCCGTTTAGTACGCTCTTTTCAAAGTTTTTCCCTTTTGAGTAGTGTTTGTTCTTAGTAGTTGTTTCATTTGTTTTATAATACAAAACACCGGTAGTCGTTTCTTTTTAACGATAGTTCTGTTATTGGCGTTTCTTGTGATCTTATGACCGTAGTAACGAGCTCTCTTTAGTACGTTGTTTTGTCTCGTGTGGTGTACTGCTCTTAGTTATCTCTATTTGTTTGCTTGTATGTTGGTATGCATGGTTGCTACGATCTGCGAGTAGAAGAGCTGTCCGTAAGCGTTGGAGACCGGAAGACCAGAAGATAACTGAAGGTTCTCTAAGCAAGTTGCTTTGGGTGAAAAGCGAGAGTAAGGCAAGTATAACATGGGACCATCCTTGTTGTCCTATTCACTGAAATTATCATACATATGCATGTGTCCTCCTTGACAACCATAGAGATTATAACTTAGTTATTGGTATCTTGTTTCCTTGTCACCTATGGGTTGTGCATTTGGGTAGCTATTGCTAGCGCTTAATTATGAACAATGATCTTGTAATTGGACTAATGAATTATGCAATCAACCTTTAACGATGATTTTACTACTGTTGAAAGGGGGCTAGAGCAAGGGGTTATATTGTTGCTCTAGTTACTCTCCGTAAGGACTTACCTGTAAGTGGTAACCGGGATTGACAGTACAGCTGTGAGGGCTATATGGCTCTGGCTTTAGTTGTTCAAGAGACATTTTCTAGCTTGTCAGTGGTTACCTTAAATGGCGTAAGAATGGCTTGACACTTTGGGTGTAGGACTGCCTCTAGTCTATGAGTATAGCCGAGAAGGATTGTGCCATTTGAAAAGGGGGGTTCCTACATCTGCCTGCCGAGTGAATCTAATGGCCCTGACTTGTTAGACGAACTTTTGAATGGCTTTATATGGTCTTCGGTGTTTTGGGACTGGCTATCCCGTGCATTTGGAAATCATGACTCACAGTGAAAGTGTATACCTCTGCGCAGAGTTTAATAAACTGGTATACTAGCCGTGCTCACGGACACGAGCGGCCTTGGGTATTCTTACAGAATAGTTGATCATCATTGTTATATTATGCTTAAAACTGTTATTATTTGCTCTTGTTAATGCTATTTCACTATTCTTATTGCAAATGATCATTGGTTCATTAATGGGATTTGGAATATTTGATGCTACTCAAATTGCTAAGCAAATAGAGATAACTAAGAGCAGTACACCACACGAGACAAAACAACGTACTAAAGAGAGCTCGTTACTACGGTCATAAGATCACAAGAAACGCCAATAACAGAACTATCGTTAAAAAGAAACGACTACCGGTGTTTTGTATTATAAAACAAATGAAACAACTACG
>JAHUYU010003596.1:0-18551 GCA_030439765.1 Tripidium arundinaceum | reverse complement strand
TGAGAATATTTCTCTAATGATTTCGATGAGTTTTGTGTGGAACATGGTATTGTTCATGAGAGGACACTGCCATTCTCACCACAATCCAATGGGATTTGCTGAACGGAAAAACTGCACATTAACAGAGTTGGTGAATGCCATGTTAAGCACTGCGGATTATCTAAGGGAATGATGGGGTGAGGCAGTTATGACAGCATGTCATGTCCTGAACAGAGTTCCAACAAAGACCAAAGAGATCACACCATTTGAGGAATGGGAAAAGAGAAGATTGAATCTCTCATATTTGCGCACCTAGGGTTGCTTGGCTAAAGTGAATGTGCCATCAACAAAAGCGTAAACTTGGGCCTAAAACTATTGATTGTATTTTTCTTGGTTATGCTTTTCACAGCGTTGGGTATAGGTTCTTAATTATAAAATCTGAAGTTCCTGATATGTATGTTGATACTATCATGGAGTCGAGAGACGCAACATTCTTTGAGAATAAATTTCCCATGAAGAATACACCTAGTGAAACAAGTTATGAGACTATAATTCCCCCATGAGCACGAACTTTCTATTCCTATAGATCATGCTGAGGATTCTCATGTGCACATCCCTGAGGAGGATGATACTATAGTCACTCGAAAGAGCAAGAGACAGAGGGTTGCAAAATCCTTTGGTGATGACTTTATAGTATACCTTGTGGAAGACACACCAACCACCATTAGAGAGGCATATTCCTCTCCTGATGCTGACTTGTGGAAGGAAGCAGTAAGGAGTGAGATGGAATCTATTATGTCTAATGGAACTTGGGAGGTCGTTGACCGTCCTTATGGTTGTCAACCTATAGGTTGCAAATGGATCTTCAAGAAAAAGCTTAGGCCTGATGGTACAATTGAGAGGTACAAGGCAAGGCTTGTGGCCAAAGGATATACCCAAAGAGAGGGTGAAGATTTCTTTGACACCTATTCACCAGTTGCTCGATTGACTACAATTCGCACTTTGATTGCCGTGGCAGCCTCGTATGGTCTTATCATTCATCAGATGGATGTTAAGACAGCTTTCCTGAACGGAGAGTTGGATGAGGAGATCTATATGGATCAGCCAGAAGGGTTCATTGCGAATGGTCAAGAGAACAAGGTGTGCAGGTTGTTAAAATCATTGTATGGCCTAAAACAAGCACCTAAGCAATGGCATAAAAAGTTTGATAATACTCTTACAGCTGCTGGCTTTGTTGTGAATGAAGCTGACACTTGTGTGTATTATCGGTATGGTGGGGGTGAGGCTGTTATGCTGTGCCTTTATGTTGATGACATATTGATCTTTGGGACAAACCTCATTGTGATTGAGGAAGTGAAGAAATTTCTATCAAATAATTTTGAGATGAAAGATTTGGGAGAAGCTGATGTTATTCTTAATATCAAGCTTATAAGAGAAGGTGATGGTGGGGTAACCTTGTTATAGTCCCACTATGTGGAAAAGGTTTTAAGTCGCTTTGGATTTAGTGACTGTCAACCTGCTCCTACACCTTATGATCCTAGTGTGCTATTGAGGAAAAATCGAAGAATAGCAAGGAATCAACTGAGATACTCCCAGATTATTGGATCGCTTATGTATCTTGCTAGTGCAACAAGGCCTGACATCTCTTATGCTGTGAGCAAGCTGAGCCGGTTTGTGTCAAACCCGGGAGATGATCATTGGCGTGCTCTTGAGAGAGTGTTGCGCTATCTGAAAGGTACTGTGACATACGGTATTCATTATACCGGACACCCAAAAGTGCTGGAAGGCTATTGTGATGCCAACTGGATCTCTGATGCTGATGAGATTTATGCCACAAGCAGATATGTGTTCCTGCTTGGAGGTGGCGCTATTTCCTGGAAGTCTTGCAAGCAGACTGTCATTACGAAGTCTACAATGGAAGCAGAACTCACTACATTAGACACTGCTGGGTCTGAGGCCGAATGGCTTCGAGATCTTCTCCTATACTTGCCGGTTGTTGAGAAACCAATTCCAGCTATTTCTATGAACTGTGATAACCAAACTGTGATCACCAAGGTTAACAGTTCTAGGGATAACATGAAGTCCTCGAGACACGTTAAGAGACGATTAAAATATGTCAGAAAGCTGAGAAACTCCGGAGTTATAGCGTTGAACTATGTTCATACGTCGAATAATCTGGCAGATCAATTTACAAAGGGCTTATCACGTAATGTGATAGAGAGTGCATCGAGGGAGATGGGTATGAGACCCACGTGAAAATATGCTGTAGTGGTAACTTGCTCCATGTGATCGGAGATCCTGTGAAGTGGAGTGGTGAAACAAGCTATGAGTAGATTGAGAGGAAAGTTCCCTATGAACCTATCTCTGATGCATGACTTTCCTTCTGTAAGGCAGGATGGTATTTACCTTAATGTATTCTGAGAGTCTTATAAAGATGAGATGTTGTCCTACAGAACATCTTTTGAGGAGTACACCTATATGAGTCAGACTGCTGGTCACAGTCTATGGGATCTGGGTAATCCCTAAATACTCATGAAAGGTATAGAAGTGTGACTTATATGCTTCAAACTGCGGGGATGCCTTTTGCAGCCTAGTACCAGCAAAGGACTTGAGTGAATCTCACCTCACACAAAACTGTCAATTCAAGGCATAGTCCATTGTTCAATTGTGACTGAGTGAAACTCTTACTCTAGGTGGATGTTCAACTTAACAGTCTCCACCGAAACATTGGTATATCAAAGAATTGTGATTCTGGAACTACACAGTTACAAACCCTAGAGTTTGGTGGGGATTGTTGAATTTATTATGGGCTTGGCCCATTTATATATTTAATAAATCAATAACTCTATGGTGTGTAACTGTGCGCAATATTAATTGTACCGGATTGGAAGTTGAAGGGACGTTGACTCAACTTATATGGTGGAAATTTTTCCACTTTACTTGAGAAGTTGAGAAACGGAAAAAGGCTTGCCACACGCGCGCGCGCCGCCGCCGGCCGGGCCGGGCTCGGGCCGTGGCGTGGCGTGGCAGGCGGCGAGCGAGCGGGCGTGGCGTGTTAAATTTTTAGCACTCACTCACCATGATTACGGGAGTTACAACTCTTCGTATGCCCCGTCTCTTCTCCTCCCTGCGCCATCTCTTCCTCTCCCTGCGCCTCCTCTCTTCCCTTGCGCCATATATGTCCTCCCTGGCGCACAGCAGAGGGGTTGACTTCATCTTCTAGTTCCTACCCGAGAGGAAAACCAGAACACAGTTCCGCTGCTCGAAAGCTTCTCCATCTCGTGACTCCGCGCGCATGGAGGAGCGAGAGGGCAGGTGCCTCCGGAGCCGGTGCCGTTAGAGACCTTGCACGGAGGATCGGCAATTAGGTTTTTGGGGAGCGTCTACGCGACTGCCCGATTCTTCCTGCCATTGCCGCCGATGTCTTCTTCCCTGGAGGTGCTGCTGGTGGTCTTCTTCCCGGCGACATCTTCTTCCTGGAGGAGAGATCGACTAGTTCACCTACGGCGAGATCGTCTTCTTCCACTACTTCCTCTACGGCATGACGAGGGAAGTTGGACAAGGTTCTGGATCCTCAGATGCGCGAACTGGAGGGTATGTTCGGTTCATCTTCTCTCTGTTTTACGTTCTGCTGTTCGTACTTGTTGCAGTAGTTCATTTGTGTTGTTTCATATATTGTCATAAATCTGTTTCAGTAGTTCTGTTTTATCGTTTCGTAAGTTATCCTGTGTTTCTGTCTGCTATGTGTTATCTGCCATGTCTAAATGTTTCAGTAGCTCTGTTTAGTTGTTTCATATGTTGCTGCTTATATGTTTCAGTAAGTCTGTTGCTTTGTTTCATATATTGTTTTATGTCTGCTGCTGTTACAAATCATATATCATATCTTATTGTTATAATTCATGTATCTTGCTGTTATGCTTTTGATATTCATATGTTTCACATGCTTGCTGTTCATATGTTCCATATTGTTATGGACATATGTGATGTCATCATTTCAATAGTTAATAATCTTTTATATGTCGTCATCATAAAGTTAATTTGTGGAATTAAAATGACATGAAAATTGTCTAATTATCTAACATAAAGTTGGCTCCCTATCTTAGGTAGCGGACAGCTTCGTGTTACTTGCACAGAATAGCTCCAGCGTGGCCTTCTACGTGCATAATCCAACAACCAAGCAGCGGCCAGGACCCAGGAGATCCAGATTAGTTACAGCAAGCTTATCCATCCACTAAGTCTATCCATCAACCATGTCTATATCTCCTGGCCTGCACAATCTTAGGTTGTCGACCGGATTACAAATGGATTAGAGCAACTTTAAGCCTCTTTATATCCATCCTAATTGATAGGAATAGAACTTTTGGTAAAAAAAATACTCTTCAACGGTTTCTTTAATTAGATCTCTAGATATAGTCATCCTCTATTCTGAGAGCCTTTCTAGAGTGGGCACACGATATAGAGAAGTTGTTAGAGAGTGAAAAGATATAGAAAGAGATTTTTATCTAAATGACTCTCTAAATGATGATTTAGAGATTGATTTTTAAGAGAGTCTCTTAGAAATGCTCTTAGAGTCTTTCTTAAACTCTCTCTAAATCATTATTTGAAGAGTTATTTGAGTAAAAATCGCTTTCTATATATCTTTTCACCCTCCAACCTCTGATGACTTTCTATATCTTGTGCGCGCACTAGAGAGCCAACCTCGCTCTCCATTTTTTGCTAGTGATAAATCCGAAATACAAGATGACAATATTTGAAGACCTAATTAAAGAAGTTGTTTGAAGAATTTTTTTTTCCAAAATCTCTGTCCATATCAATAAGGAAGAATATAATAAGAGCTCTTGGAGTTACTCTCACGACCACATCCAAATGTACGTGACTACGTACAGGCTACTATATGTAGAACAATATGAACTCAACCAAAAAGATCTCAAATCTCTCAACTCTTGCATCAATCATTCGTCCCGTATAGATGAGACCAAAGCATTTCTGAACTGGGTCTCTCACTATATCACTATATACTGTAGAGCTGATCTAATCCTGACGAAATGCGATGCTCATTCTACTCCTTAAAAAATATTCCCTGTATGTTGAAGAGATTGGAGTAATTGGTTGTCAGCAGCAACATGCATGATATATTTGAGCTTTTTGGCTTTAGTGGTAACTACTGATAAGGACTGCTTTTCGGCATTGGTGGAAACTGCTAGCTTCCAGTGCTTGAGGTGATCAAATTCATCGGCACTGTTCGTTTGTCTTTTTCAGCCGGCTTATCAATCGTACTTCAGTTTATTCTCTCTCATAGAAACACTATTAAATCAGTCGGAATCAGTCGAAAAATCACCGGCCGAATAGGGCCATCATGGGTTAAACATCAACATAAAAAAAGGTTGAAATGAAACACATTCGCTCTATTCGGCTAGCCACAAAAGCCAGAATCAGCCAGTCATTCAATAGTGTTTTTCTCTCAGAACAATCAGCATCAGCATCAGCCGCTTTTGTGCCCAGCCGAACAGAGCCATTGTCTTTGCGCATGGCTCTCAAATCTTGGTTGGGATGTTCGCCAAAAAATGGTGCATCAATAATATCCTACTGATTCTAAGTAGTACTCCTAATAGCTAGATCTTCCTAACTCCACCAGCAAGAAGGCAATAAGGACGCATTAACTAATTAGTTTCAAAATTTACACTTCAATCAATAAGAAAAGATCGGCAATGGATTCACTAATTGTTGTACAGAACGAAACTTTTTTTTTCTTTTGACAAAAGAGGGGGGAGATTGGGGCTATGCACGAGGAGCTACGGTTCCAATTAAAGAAGACTAGCTCGGCACGCGCGGCGGAGCGCGCTAGCTGAACGGCGCAGCCAACACGAACAGTGTTGGAGTGAACAATAGCAAATAGAAACAGTGGAAGTGAGCAGCAGCAATTGTGAACAGCGACGTGAATACTCAATGGACGGTGCCTGAGACCTCACCCGTGTGGGCAGCGAACGCGAACAGGATGAACAGAGAGGGTAAATAGTGCGTGAGGTCCTCACCAGCCTCGAATTTATTCCCGGTTAGTCAATTGGCAGTGCCTCAGATCTCACCGTGTGGACAGCGAACGTGAACAACGGATGAACGGTGGGTAAACAGTGCGTGAGGTCCTCACCTACCTCCAATTTATTCCCGATTGAGGGATTATATTATATTATATTATTAATTGTGGTAGACAACGCATACGCAATGGAGTGGACAGAGACGTTACACATATCTGCTGAAATATTTGTTCATTGCAGGGCGAAAAGGGCGCAGAAGATTAGCTAATCTCTACATTTACCGGCTGAAAGCGAAGGCCAATTATTCTGGGAGGCGCGGAAAGGTTGCTAGCTATATACCGTTTGGTTTGGTCACCGGCCGCGATGTGACCGCGGCGTTCGGGTCCAGCTCGTCGGCCCCCGAGTGATCGCCGTCGACGGCGCTATCGGTTCCTGCAGTGCGTCACCATACCGGTACGTGTGGCTGCCGCACGCGCGACGTCACACGCCGGATCCGGAAGCTTCAGCATAGATTTCTGAAGATGACGGAAAAGAACAGCTTGGGCATTGTCTAAGTTAATACAGTACTCCTACGTCTGGATGATGAAATGACCTGTACTTCTGGATGATGAAATTACCCGTACCTCTGTCTGGTAACGTTCCAGAATCTCTCGTTGAAACCAACACAGAAATATCTCTCAAAGAGTAGAGATAGAGATATATTAGAAAAAAAATATTTTAAAATAAAAGGTATATTGGAAAGTGAGAAGGTCAATTATTTTAAAACAAAATTTAAATTCTATGAGATCATCTATTTTAGGACGGAGGGAGTACATCTTTTTGATAGTCATCATGAACTGAGGTGCTCCTTCCGTATTAAAATAACTACTAAAGATCTCATTTCCAAAGACTAAATTTATAAAAAAAATTATTAATAATATTTGTATCTTCTACTATATTTAATACTACCTCAGTCTCAAATTAAATTAATTCCTAGAATTATCCTAAGTCGAACAATCTAAAGTTTGACCAACTTTATATGAAATGGCAACAACACCCATAGCACCAAATAAGTATATTATAAAAATATATAACAAGCTATATCTAGTGATACTAACTTGTCATAAATATTGGTGCTCTTTTTTATAAAGTTGATCTAACTTAGGGCTCCCTTGGTAGCGATTCTGGGATAGCTTCAGGAGCCATTTTGGTACAGCACTACCAAACGGGTCCAGAAAAACAGATTCTCGCGTGGATCAGCCGGAAAATGCGCTCTCACAGCTTGATTCGGTCAGTGGGAGGCTCAAAGCAGAAAAATATAGCTTCCTCCGGCTCCTCACCACGGCCGGCCCTAGGGCCAGGCCCTCCACGCGAAAGGGCCCCACCAGGTATGTATTAAGCTGAGACGCTGCATGATATGTGACTAGTCGACAGACCTTCATTCCAGTACGTGCACGTGGCAACCACCACGGTAAATGCGTGACGTTCTTTCTATGATTGCCTGATCGGTACAGCCAAGACCCAAGGCAAGCGGCAAGCCTAAATACGTGAGGTTGTTGCTGTGATTCATAGCGTTCCTTTATCATCATCCATCCTATTGGTGTAGTGCGAACAAGTAAGTGGTACATAGCTTAGTTGATCGAGATGAATACTATCTTGTTTCAACTATGTTAGTTTCAGTTAATAATTGTTCAATTCCTTTAAATTTGAACACTACCATGTAATCAAGAAATTTGTCTCAAGAGAAGTTAAGTGGTTGGCAACTTTATGCATTGAGGAGCAACTTTATTCAATTTAATATGCATAAATTAGTTTATAAAAATACTTTTGTATATATTTCATGTAGTTATTGGTAAAATTAATATATAAATATGAGTATTATTGATATGATATTTATAATAAGAGGCCTCAATTTCATAGTGTCGCTCTAGGTCTTAGAAAACTGAGAACCGGCACTGCTCCTCACATTGGCCAAGAGGCCAACCAGCCAAAATACATATATGACCACGCACCGACGATTCCGCTCGGTTGTTTCCTCTTTTTTGTGAAAAAAAACGGACAAGATCGACTGTGTTCCTCAGAGGCTCGTGGCCGAAAGGGGAAGGGCCAGCGGCGGTAGGCTTGTCCGCTATCCTCGCCGGTGCTTCAGGTGGTGGCGCTGGAGCTTCCCTGCGTGCCGGCATAGGCACTGCTGGGCCAGTAGCCTGCCCGTGGAGCAGGGGCAAAGAGGGCGGGGCGTCGGGCAGCGCGCGTGGCGCGGGGGCCGGGGCGCCGGACAGCAGATCGAGGAGGTTGGCGCCGGAGTGGGCGGGACGCGAGGTCTTTGGCCGAGCGGATAAAGATTAAGGAGAGAGAAAGGAAGGAATAAAGAAATAGAGGAGGAAAAAAGAAAAAAATGAAGAAGGGTATTATGGTCTTTTTATTCTTTTCATCTACTGAAGTTGTTTTACCAAACGCCTACCAAAACAGCTTTAGCTTCACCTGTGAAGTTGTTTGTGGAGCCGAAATAAAAAAAAACTGCTCCACTAGTGAAGCAAAGCTATGCCAAACAGACCCTTAAATTTGTTTGACTTAGAAGTTTATTTAATTTGAGAAGAAGCGAGTTATAAAAAAATATATTTCACTATTAGTCTATTGATACTCATTATGCATCATGAGTATTGATATATTTACATATATTTAATCAAACTTAAAGTTTGTTTTTCAAAGAAAAATCTTATGCACGGTTATTTTAGGACCAACCGATCGAGGCAGTTACTTTCTCGACCACACTGTTCCTATATTCCGAAGTCCGAACATTCAAGCTCCTTTTGGTAGGGCTCCTCTTCGGCTTCGACTCTGGCTCTTGCGAAGGAGCTCTACCAAACGGTTTAGTAGGAGGAGCCATTTTGAGCTGTTTTAGTGAAAAAAAAGGAGAAGTCGTTTTAGAGCAAGGTTAATAGTTGAGCCAAGGTCTTTAGACAAGACATGTAAGCAAGGTGTAGCCAAACTGTACAATAACAAGCTTTAACTTGGCTCATCCCTTCTTCTATATGCTTTTTTATTTTCTTATGGTCCCAGTGTCTTTTTTGTAATTTTGTCTTCTCTTATCATCTTGTGCCACCTCATTGTATATTGGGTCATTGCATGCAAAAGCTGTAGAGTTGCATTGGCATCTATGATGCGCCGGTCGACGCATGCAACGCCAACCCTCTCTCTTCCATGTCATCTCTTCCCTGTCTCTTCCATGTCATCTAGAGTGCTGAGCTGTTGGTTGATACGCCCATTATTATACCTGCTCTTAGAGGAACCAAGGAACCACAAATTGTGGGTCCGCCTCTAGCTCCTCCGGAGCAGCCCTATCGAACAAGGCCTCGATATTTGATCTGGCCAATCATGTTGCCACCAACCCTGATCTGATGATTTAACAGCCGACGGCCGATGCGACACTGGCCTTTCAATTCTCTCTCGCAGCGGCCAGCAGGGCAGGAACAATCACCAGACAAATGGATGGCCACCAAGCGCTGCGCCCAGGCCTCTTTGCAGCCGACCCTTTCACGGCCGAGAACAGGCTCTGGTCCGCGCCACGAGCTGCAGGAAGTGTCGGAAAGACCTGGACGAAAAAAAGACGTGATAGAAACATCCACCAGAGGCCGTCACCACTACGAGGGCGTTCCGGACCGGCATTCGTTCACGCAGAATTTACGGTCCCGGTGCTGCCATGTCTACGAGGACTCGACTAGGTCTCATTAGTTGATCCGCGTGCGAAATGTGCAAGCGCATCGGGAGCATCCAGGTCATAGCTTGTGCCTCTATTTTGCCTCTGCCATTGAAATTGAAATACTGCAAGACGTACGAGTGCTGAGCCGCCGAGATCATCACGCCGCCCCACAGGGCGGCGCAGGCCCAGAAAGCGGCTCCGGGACCCAACAAACAAGACGACACAACGAAAGTTCTAGATTCTGATTGGATTCATTAGCACTAAAAATTAACAGCTAAAATTAATATTATTAGATCCAAACAGGCCTGCTAATAGATAGAGGCGGACCCAGGGCCCGGCGACCCTGGGCGCCTGCCCGGGCTCTCCTGCGGCGGCAACTACAAAAGAGAGCCAGAGAGATCACGCACATGACACACCACACAAATAGATGCTGGCAGCTTTTGTGTCCTGCCTTGGACAGAGTGAATAACAAACGTGTTGCTTAGCTTAGATCCTGAGAGTAGTTCCAAAATAGTGTGTGAAGGAAGAAAAGCCTGCTGAATGGAGGCTCATTAATTAAGTGAAAAGCTGGTTTTAGACTAGATCACAGAGCGCACTATATTGTGTCCGTGCATTTCGCTATACAAGGAGAATAAGAGATGTATTGTCAAAAATTATGAGATAGTTTTTATACTCGTCAAGTTATGTAGACATTAAAATAGATTTTTATCGAATCATTTGTCTTCTTTTCCTATTATCCACTTGTTACATCTCTTTCTATCTTGTTTCTTGTGTAGATATAGTTTCTTGTATAAGAAACAATTTTCTTCTTCTTACTCTCTCAATTCCAATACCACAACACCACTTTACTTAGTTGACACCTTAATTGATGCCATAAAATTAGCTTTCACGTTGGTTCACAACCTTGTCTGGAACTCTACCCTCTTTGAGGTTCGCCCAGGCTCCGTTCAATCTTTGGGTCCGCCACTACTAATAGACGTGTTAATTATTCACTACCTCGGATCAAGGGTTTACTGCCGATTCAAAAAGCCCATTAGTGCTGGTTCTTTGAACCGGCAGTGGCAAAGTGGCAGTGATTAGGGGCTTCATCACTGTCGGTTTGAAAAACCGGCAGTGATGATATGTATTCACTGCCGGTTCTTGTAAAGAACAGACAGTGATAAGTTGGGATATCACTGCCGGTTCTTGAACCGGCAGTGTTTACTGTGTATGCACTGCTGGTTTATAAGTGAACCGGCAGTGATCTCTATTTTTTTTGTTTTCTACTTAATAATTTACTTTATTATTAAGGTGTTTTGTTATTTTATAATTTATCTATACGGTGTCACCGTTGCATCAAAGTTTAAAATCTGCTAACACCACATCAAGGTTTATAATTTATCAAGATTTATATTACATGCTAACACCACATCACAAAATATGATACATCACAAATCCATCAAGGTTTATATTACAATCCATCAAGTTTCATATCAAGTACTCATGTTACCGTCGCATTAGTCTATTAACCGCCTCTTGACCATAATCTTTTAGGTACTTCTTATTCCGTCCTTGAATATTATTCATTAACTTCAAATTGGTGATTGCAGAAACCATTACATCCTCGTGGACATCGATCTTAACGCATCATGTATCTTTGTGTGGGACTCGAAGAAAAGGAGCCTAGATCAAATTGATCCCCTAGTCGCAGTGCTTACTACGTGAGTGAATTCACAAACTTATTACTTTCTAGTCACTTAGCGCATTTTGATGTCGCCGCCTTTCACACTTTATAATGTGTCTCAGTGTCAAGGCACAAATGAAAACGGGCACCGACACCCCATTTGCTGTTGATTATATGAAAATGGAAACGCTAGAGCAGCCGATGGGTAGCAACGAATGCGGGTTCTACGTCATGTGGGCGATTCTCAAATATGTCGGTGTCAGTACAA
The DNA here is from genome assembly GCA_030439765.1 of Tripidium arundinaceum. Classification (NCBI taxonomy): domain Eukaryota; kingdom Viridiplantae; phylum Streptophyta; class Magnoliopsida; order Poales; family Poaceae; genus Tripidium; species Tripidium arundinaceum. Next base: position 6,930 of record JAHUYU010003596.1, on the reverse strand, counting down.
AGGACGGAGATGAGCTGGTGTGTATACTTCCCATTCTATGTTCATGGCTTATTTCGATTAAATGATGTACTAAATGTGCATGGTTTATTTCAACTAAATGATCCACGACAGCGCAAGAAACTAGGGAACAAAAGGTTGACCGAGATGGAGATCAGAGGATTCCAAGAGGAGCTAGCAGATTTTATACTTAGAGAGGTATGCAGTGTAGATGAAAAATACTACATTGCAAGGTCCAAGAAGTACCTAAAAGATTATGGTCAAGAGGCGGTTAATAGACTAATGCGACGGTAACATGAGTACTTGATATGAAACTTGATGGATTGTAATATAAACCTTGATGGATTTGTGATGTATCATATTTTGTGATGTGGTGTTAGCATGTAATATAAATCTTGATAAATTATAAACCCTTGATGTGGTGTTAGCAGATTTTAAACTTTGATGCAACGGTGACACCGTATAGATAAATTATAAAATAACAAAACACCTTAATAATAAAGTAAATTATTAAGTAGAAAACAAAAAAAATAGAGATCACTGCCGGTTCACTTATAAACCAGCAGTGCATACACAGTAAACACTGCCGGTTCAAGAACCGGCAGTGATATCCCAACTTATCACTGTCTGTTCTTTACAAGAACCGGCAGTGAATACATATCATCACTGCCGGTTTTTCAAACCGACAGTGATGAAGCCCCTAATCACTGCCACTTTGCCACTGCCGGTTCAAAGAACCAGCACTAATGGGCTTTTTGAATCGGCAGTAAACCCTTGATCCGAGGTAGTGAATAATTAACACGTCTATTAGTAGTGGCGGACCCAAAGATTGAACGGAGCCTGGGCGAACCTCAAAGAGGGTAGAGTTCCAGACAAGGTTGTGAACCAACGTGAAAGCTAATTTTATGGCATCAATTAAGGTGTCAACTAAGTAAAGTGGTGTTGTGGTATTGGAATTGAGAGAGTAAGAAGAAGAAAATTGTTTCTTATACAAGAAACTATATCTACACAAGAAACAAGATAGAAAGAGATGTAACAAGTGGATAATAGGAAAAGAAGACAAATGATTCGATAAAAATCTATTTTAATGTCTACATAACTTGACGAGTATAAAAACTATCTCATAATTTTTGACAATACATCTCTTATTCTCCTTGTATAGCGAAATGCACGGACACAATATAGTGCGCTCTGTGATCTAGTCTAAAACCAGCTTTTCACTTAATTAATGAGCCTCCATTCAGCAGGCTTTTCTTCCTTCACACACTATTTTGGAACTACTCTCAGGATCTAAGCTAAGCAACACGTTTGTTATTCACTCTGTCCAAGGCAGGACACAAAAGCTGCCAGCATCTATTTGTGTGGTGTGTCATGTGCGTGATCTCTCTGGCTCTCTTTTGTAGTTGCCGCCGCAGGAGAGCCCGGGCAGGCGCCCAGGGTCGCCGGGCCCTGGGTCCGCCTCTATCTATTAGCAGGCCTGTTTGGATCTAATAATATTAATTTTAGCTGTTAATTTTTAGTGCTAATGAATCCAATCAGAATCTAGAACTTTCGTTGTGTCGTCTTGTTTGTTGGGTCCCGGAGCCGCTTTCTGGGCCTGCGCCGCCCTGTGGGGCGGCGTGATGATCTCGGCGGCTCAGCACTCGTACGTCTTGCAGTATTTCAATTTCAATGGCAGAGGCAAAATAGAGGCACAAGCTATGACCTGGATGCTCCCGATGCGCTTGCACATTTCGCACGCGGATCAACTAATGAGACCTAGTCGAGTCCTCGTAGACATGGCAGCACCGGGACCGTAAATTCTGCGTGAACGAATGCCGGTCCGGAACGCCCTCGTAGTGGTGACGGCCTCTGGTGGATGTTTCTATCACGTCTTTTTTTCGTCCAGGTCTTTCCGACACTTCCTGCAGCTCGTGGCGCGGACCAGAGCCTGTTCTCGGCCGTGAAAGGGTCGGCTGCAAAGAGGCCTGGGCGCAGCGCTTGGTGGCCATCCATTTGTCTGGTGATTGTTCCTGCCCTGCTGGCCGCTGCGAGAGAGAATTGAAAGGCCAGTGTCGCATCGGCCGTCGGCTGTTAAATCATCAGATCAGGGTTGGTGGCAACATGATTGGCCAGATCAAATATCGAGGCCTTGTTCGATAGGGCTGCTCCGGAGGAGCTAGAGGCGGACCCACAATTTGTGGTTCCTTGGTTCCTCTAAGAGCAGGTATAATAATGGGCGTATCAACCAACAGCTCAGCACTCTAGATGACATGGAAGAGACAGGGAAGAGATGACATGGAAGAGAGAGGGTTGGCGTTGCATGCGTCGACCGGCGCATCATAGATGCCAATGCAACTCTACAGCTTTTGCATGCAATGACCCAATATACAATGAGGTGGCACAAGATGATAAGAGAAGACAAAATTACAAAAAAGACACTGGGACCATAAGAAAATAAAAAAGCATATAGAAGAAGGGATGAGCCAAGTTAAAGCTTGTTATTGTACAGTTTGGCTACACCTTGCTTACATGTCTTGTCTAAAGACCTTGGCTCAACTATTAACCTTGCTCTAAAACGACTTCTCCTTTTTTTTCACTAAAACAGCTCAAAATGGCTCCTCCTACTAAACCGTTTGGTAGAGCTCCTTCGCAAGAGCCAGAGTCGAAGCCGAAGAGGAGCCCTACCAAAAGGAGCTTGAATGTTCGGACTTCGGAATATAGGAACAGTGTGGTCGAGAAAGTAACTGCCTCGATCGGTTGGTCCTAAAATAACCGTGCATAAGATTTTTCTTTGAAAAACAAACTTTAAGTTTGATTAAATATATGTAAATATATCAATACTCATGATGCATAATGAGTATCAATAGACTAATAGTTAATAATCTTTTATATGTCGTCATCATAAAGTTAATTTGTGGAATTAAAATGACATGAAAATTGTCTAATTATCTAACATAAAGTTGGCTCCCTATCTTAGGTAGCGGACAGCTTCGTGTTACTTGCACAGAATAGCTCCAGCGTGGCCTTCTACGTGCATAATCCAACAACCAAGCAGCGGCCAGGACCCAGGAGATCCAGATTAGTTACAGCAAGCTTATCCATCCACTAAGTCTATCCATCAACCATGTCTATATCTCCTGGCCTGCACAATCTTAGGTTGTCGACCGGATTACAAATGGATTAGAGCAACTTTAAGCCTCTTTATATCCATCCTAATTGATAGGAATAGAACTTTTGGTAAAAAAAATACTCTTCAACGGTTTCTTTAATTAGATCTCTAGATATAGTCATCCTCTATTCTGAGAGCCTTTCTAGAGTGGGCACACGATATAGAGAAGTTGTTAGAGAGTGAAAAGATATAGAAAGAGATTTTTATCTAAATGACTCTCTAAATGATGATTTAGAGATTGATTTTTAAGAGAGTCTCTTAGAAATGCTCTTAGAGTCTTTCTTAAACTCTCTCTAAATCATTATTTGAAGAGTTATTTGAGTAAAAATCGCTTTCTATATATCTTTTCACCCTCCAACCTCTGATGACTTTCTATATCTTGTGCGCGCACTAGAGAGCCAACCTCGCTCTCCATTTTTTGCTAGTGATAAATCCGAAATACAAGATGACAATATTTGAAGACCTAATTAAAGAAGTTGTTTGAAGAATTTTTTTTTCCAAAATCTCTGTCCATATCAATAAGGAAGAATATAATAAGAGCTCTTGGAGTTACTCTCACGACCACATCCAAATGTACGTGACTACGTACAGGCTACTATATGTAGAACAATATGAACTCAACCAAAAAGATCTCAAATCTCTCAACTCTTGCATCAATCATTCGTCCCGTATAGATGAGACCAAAGCATTTCTGAACTGGGTCTCTCACTATATCACTATATACTGTAGAGCTGATCTAATCCTGACGAAATGCGATGCTCATTCTACTCCTTAAAAAATATTCCCTGTATGTTGAAGAGATTGGAGATCTTTTTGGTTGAGTTCATATTGTTCTACATATAGTAGCCTGTACGTAGTCACGTACATTTGGATGTGGTCGTGAGAGTAACTCCAAGAGCTCTTATTATATTCTTCCTTATTGATATGGACAGAGATTTTGGAAAAAAAAATTCTTCAAACAACTTCTTTAATTAGGTCTTCAAATATTGTCATCTTGTATTTCGGATTTATCACTAGCAAAAAATGGAGAGCGAGGTTGGCTCTCTAGTGCGCGCACAAGATATAGAAAGTCATCAGAGGTTGGAGGGTGAAAAGATATATAGAAAGCGATTTTTACTCAAATAACTCTTCAAATAATGATTTAGAGAGAGTTTAAGAAAGACTCTAAGAGCATTTCTAAGAGACTCTCTTAAAAATCAATCTCTAAATCATCATTTAGAGAGTCATTTAGATAAAAATCTCTTTCTATATCTTTTCACTCTCTAACAACTTCTCTATATCGTGTGCCCACTCTAGAAAGGCTCTCAGAATAGAGGATGACTATATCTAGAGATCTAATTAAAGAAACCGTTGAAGAGTATTTTTTTTACCAAAAGTTCTATTCCTATCAATTAGGATGGATATAAAGAGGCTTAAAGTTGCTCTAATCCATTTGTAATCCGGTCGACAACCTAAGATTGTGCAGGCCAGGAGATATAGACATGGTTGATGGATAGACTTAGTGGATGGATAAGCTTGCTGTAACTAATCTGGATCTCCTGGGTCCTGGCCGCTGCTTGGTTGTTGGATTATGCACGTAGAAGGCCACGCTGGAGCTATTCTGTGCAAGTAACACGAAGCTGTCCGCTACCTAAGATAGGGAGCCAACTTTATGTTAGATAATTAGACAATTTTCATGTCATTTTAATTCCACAAATTAACTTTATGATGACGACATATAAAAGATTATTAACTATTAGTCTATTGATACTCATTATGCATCATGAGTATTGATATATTTACATATATTTAATCAAACTTAAAGTTTGTTTTTCAAAGAAAAATCTTATGCACGGTTATTTTAGGACCAACCGATCGAGGCAGTTACTTTCTCGACCACACTGTTCCTATATTCCGAAGTCCGAACATTCAAGCTCCTTTTGGTAGGGCTCCTCTTCGGCTTCGACTCTGGCTCTTGCGAAGGAGCTCTACCAAACGGTTTAGTAGGAGGAGCCATTTTGAGCTGTTTTAGTGAAAAAAAAGGAGAAGTCGTTTTAGAGCAAGGTTAATAGTTGAGCCAAGGTCTTTAGACAAGACATGTAAGCAAGGTGTAGCCAAACTGTACAATAACAAGCTTTAACTTGGCTCATCCCTTCTTCTATATGCTTTTTTATTTTCTTATGGTCCCAGTGTCTTTTTTGTAATTTTGTCTTCTCTTATCATCTTGTGCCACCTCATTGTATATTGGGTCATTGCATGCAAAAGCTGTAGAGTTGCATTGGCATCTATGATGCGCCGGTCGACGCATGCAACGCCAACCCTCTCTCTTCCATGTCATCTCTTCCCTGTCTCTTCCATGTCATCTAGAGTGCTGAGCTGTTGGTTGATACGCCCATTATTATACCTGCTCTTAGAGGAACCAAGGAACCACAAATTGTGGGTCCGCCTCTAGCTCCTCCGGAGCAGCCCTATCGAACAAGGCCTCGATATTTGATCTGGCCAATCATGTTGCCACCAACCCTGATCTGATGATTTAACAGCCGACGGCCGATGCGACACTGGCCTTTCAATTCTCTCTCGCAGCGGCCAGCAGGGCAGGAACAATCACCAGACAAATGGATGGCCACCAAGCGCTGCGCCCAGGCCTCTTTGCAGCCGACCCTTTCACGGCCGAGAACAGGCTCTGGTCCGCGCCACGAGCTGCAGGAAGTGTCGGAAAGACCTGGACGAAAAAAAGACGTGATAGAAACATCCACCAGAGGCCGTCACCACTACGAGGGCGTTCCGGACCGGCATTCGTTCACGCAGAATTTACGGTCCCGGTGCTGCCATGTCTACGAGGACTCGACTAGGTCTCATTAGTTGATCCGCGTGCGAAATGTGCAAAGCGCATCGGGAGCATCCAGGTCATAGCTTGTGCCTCTATTTTGCCTCTGCCATTGAAATTGAAATACTGCAAGACGTACGAGTGCTGAGCCGCCGAGATCATCACGCCGCCCCACAGGGCGGCGCAGGCCCAGAAAGCGGCTCCGGGACCCAACAAACAAGACGACACAACGAAAGTTCTAGATTCTGATTGGATTCATTAGCACTAAAAATTAACAGCTAAAATTAATATTATTAGATCCAAACAGGCCTGCTAATAGATAGAGGCGGACCCAGGGCCCGGCGACCCTGGGCGCCTGCCCGGGCTCTCCTGCGGCGGCAACTACAAAAGAGAGCCAGAGAGATCACGCACATGACACACCACACAAATAGATGCTGGCAGCTTTTGTGTCCTGCCTTGGACAGAGTGAATAACAAACGTGTTGCTTAGCTTAGATCCTGAGAGTAGTTCCAAAATAGTGTGTGAAGGAAGAAAAGCCTGCTGAATGGAGGCTCATTAATTAAGTGAAAAGCTGGTTTTAGACTAGATCACAGAGCGCACTATATTGTGTCCGTGCATTTCGCTATACAAGGAGAATAAGAGATGTATTGTCAAAAATTATGAGATAGTTTTTATACTCGTCAAGTTATGTAGACATTAAAATAGATTTTTATCGAATCATTTGTCTTCTTTTCCTATTATCCACTTGTTACATCTCTTTCTATCTTGTTTCTTGTGTAGATATAGTTTCTTGTATAAGAAACAATTTTCTTCTTCTTACTCTCTCAATTCCAATACCACAACACCACTTTACTTAGTTGACACCTTAATTGATGCCATAAAATTAGCTTTCACGTTGGTTCACAACCTTGTCTGGAACTCTACCCTCTTTGAGGTTCGCCCAGGCTCCGTTCAATCTTTGGGTCCGCCACTACTA
>JAHUYU010002564.1:0-19987 GCA_030439765.1 Tripidium arundinaceum | reverse complement strand
CCCTGAGGGTGCGGCGCTGATTGGACCCGCGACTGTACCTGAGTTGTACCAAAGGTGACCTAGGCGACGCTTGGATGCACCGCCTTGGTGCATCCACGATTGAGGATGCTCCCTGGAGGTGGTTGGAAGGTGTCCGAGGCGGTTTGGTGGCACCTCATAGGTCGACCGACATGGTGGGGTCACCCGACATCCCACCTCCACATACCCACCATCCATCTTTTGTCGGTGCGTCGATCTACGGTCCAAAAGAGCTTGGGTGAAGTTTTAGTCGAAGTGGACTTCATTTGGTTTGAATGGATGGGCCCATGGATCCATGGGAGAGGCCTCATGGACACCATCTCATTCCTTGATGTGAACCATCATTGGATCAATGTGTGGGATGCCTCCTAAGTGTGTTTCTTCACTGGTGGAGTGGATCTATGATGTGGACAAGACCGGGTAGGGTCGCCGACCATGGGTTGGCGTCACCTGACCCTCCATTTGGGCCTATGGGGTGAAAAAAGCTTCCCTTGGTTTCTCCATTGAGTGTAGAGGCTATGGACAAAGTTTGGGGGAATTGGACACAAGTATAGGTTGGCCGACCCCCTTGGGGTCGCCCGACGCCCCTCTTGGTACAAATCCAGTCCAGCCCGTGTCGCAATCTTCCGGAAGGCATAACTTTGTCCTCCGGACTCCGATTTGGGTGAACCGAAAGTCGATTTCATGTATCTAGACGAGCTCTTCAACATGGTGTGGTCAAATTGGGCATTTGATGAATTGTTTTTACCATGTAAGTAGCCACCTTGTTCCAACTTGTGGAAATGGTTAGAAGTAAACCCTATGACTATGGTTTGTGTCATTTATATCAACCATTTAGGCATAGTTGATGGTATGAAATAAGGTGTTAGTGACCATCAACAAGCTCCCCCACACTAAGACTTTGTTTGTCCCGAGTAAAGGTTAAGATAAAGTAAACATAAACATAGCTATTCAAGATATGAAACTAGCATAACAGTTATTCCAAAACATTTCCTCGTACCTATGGGATATGTGGAGTGGCTAACATATAATCCTTGAGAAGTTGAGAAGTGGAACGGCTCTGAAACAAAGTCATCTCTTTCCATTTCACACCTTAGTAACTTGGAGTTTTGATAAATTTTTGCAATAAAAGCATAGTCACATTTACTCCTCAAATGAACTCTCGAATCACTCAATGGTGTATGATTCCTCACCAAGGCATAACATAGCATTGCATTCTTTTCTTTCTAGTTCTAAAAAGCTTATGTGGAGCTCAGGTAGGGAAAGGTATGAAGGCATACTTGCATTGCATCTATTGTAAAGTCAAAGCTTAGCTAAGTCAAACAACATGATCTTCCAGATCTGTACTGAGAGCATGCTAAACCTGACAGGAAACTTGTAAAACCTATAGCTCCTAAACCATCAGGCCTATGGTCATGAAATTTTAACGCAAGCAAGATAAGGAAGTCACCTACAATGATTGTATTCACCACATTCACAGAAAACATCATTTGCATAATGAAAATAATTGCATAACCAAAACGGTACATGCAGCCCAAACAGCGAGGCATACTACATTCACCTATCATTTAGTTGCTACAAACTAACATGTTCTTGACATAAACATAGCTATTCAAGATATGAAACTAGCATAGTAATATCTATTAGAAGCATCATATGTCAATTAATACATATATCTATTAACAAACTAGTTGCTCTCATATAGTAATAAAAATAATATATATGTTGCATTATATAAATAGAGGATGTAAGTTTGTTAATAGATATATGTATTAATTGACATATGATGCTTCTAATAGATATTACTATGTGCTATGAGTGTTCGAATATGATTACAAGCTGTTTGGAGTAGCATATATGTCAAGAACATGTTAGTTTGTAGCAACTAATGATAGGTGAATGTAGTATGCCTCTGCTGTTTGGGCTGCATGTACCGTTTTGGTTATGCAATTATTTTCATTATGCAAATGATGTTTTCTGTGAATGTGGTGAATACAATCATTGTAGGTGACTTCCTTATCTTGCTTGCGTTAAAATTCATGACCATAGGCCTGATGGTTTAGGAGCTATAGGTTTTACAAGTTTCCTGTCAGGTTTAGCATGCTCTCAGTACAGATCTGGAAGATCATGTTGTTTGACTTAGCTAAGCTTTGACTTTACAATAGATGCAATGCAAGTATGCCTTCATACCTTTCCCTACCTGAGCTCCACATAAGCTTTTAGAACTAGAAAGAAAAGAATGCAATGCTATGTTATGCCTTGGTGAGGAATCATACACCATTGAGTGATTCGAGAGTTCCATTTGAGGAGTAAATGTGACTATGCTTTTATTGCAAAAATTTATCAAAACTCCAAGTTACTAAGGTGTGAAATGGAAAGAGATGACTTTGTTCAGAGCCGTTCCACTTCTCAACTTCTCAAGGATATATGTTAGCCACTCCACATATCCCATAGGTACGAGGAATGTTTTGGAATAACTGTTATGCTAGTTTCATATCTTGAATAGCTATGTTTATGTTTACTTTATCTTAACCTTTACTCGGGACAAACAAAGTCTTAGTGTGGGGGAGCTTGTTGATGGTCACTAACACCTTATTTCATACCATCAACTATGCCTAAATGGGTGATATAAATGACACAAACCATAGTCATAGGGTTTACTTCTAACCATTTCCACAAGTTGGAACAAGGTGGCTACATACATGGTAAAAACAATTCATCAAATGCCCAATTTGACCACACATGTTGAAGAGCTCGTCTAGATACATGAAATCGACTTTCGGTTCACCCAAATCGGAGTCCGGAGGACAAAGTTATGCCTTCCGGAAGATTGCGACACGGGCTGGACTGGATTTGTACCAAGAGGGGCGTCGGGCGACCCCAAGGGGGTCGGCCAACCTATACTTGTGTCCAATTCCCCCAAACTTTGTCCATAGCCTCTACACTCAATGGAGAAACCAAGGGAAGCTTTTTTCACCCCATAGGCCCAAATGGAGGGTCAGGTGACGCCAACCCATGGTCGGGCGACCCTACCCGGTCTTGTCCACATCATAGATCCACTCCACCAGTGAAGAAACACACTTAGGAGGCATCCCACACATTGATCCAATGATGGTTCACATCAAGGAATGAGATGGTGTCCATGAGGCCTCTCCATGGATCCATGGGCCCATCCATTCAAACCAAATGAAGTCCACTTCGACTAAAACTTCACCCAAGCTCTTTTGGACCGTAGATCGACGCACCGACAAAAGATGGATGGTGGGTATGTGGAGGTGGGATGTCGGGTGACCCACCCATGTCGGTCGACCTATGAGGTGCCACCAAACCGCCTCGGACACCTTCCAACCACCTCCAGGGAGCATCCTCAATCGTGGATGCACCAAGGCGGTGCATCCAAGCGTCGCCTAGGTCACCTTTGGTACAACTCAGGTACAGTCGCGGGTCCAATCAGCGCCGCACCCTCAGGGATATAACGGTAGCCAGGTTGTTGAAGCCATGCCTGCCCACGGACGACGCCAGGTCGCTCAGGTCATGCTTGCCCACGGTCTATTGATCTGCTCTCGCACGTACTTACTTCCTCCAGTGTGCGCACTCGAACAGGACGAGGCCCGGCCTAAGTCGAGCTACTTGGCTTTGCAGTCAGAATGACTTATCTGGCCAGCTAAGTGATAGGCATGCGTTCAATCTCGACAGAAGTTCCAACAACGGTATGGTCCTTAATCGACACAGGCGGGATAAAACATGCACACAAGACCTCCATGTCCTGCTGCCTGTCAATCACCAGATCCTGCCAGGTCTCGATTTATCCATCCTCACATGGTTATTCTCCACGATAGCAAAAATAGCCAACCGTGTCAGAGTAGCATAAGTAACCACCTATCTTGCAGGTGACAGTAATCACCTGACTTCTACCGGTCTAGGCATGGCTAATCATAGAATGGCCTACTCATACTAGTAGGGGTACAGGTATGTATATTTATTGTGGACAAGGTAGTTTATGCAACAACGGTTTCATCCAACTCCTATCAACCTAATGCATCATACAAAAAGATGTACTCAATTACATTTTTAAAAGACAGATAGGAGGCTTAAGAATGCTCCGGGGCTTGCTGGGGTCGACTTAAAGTCAGATCAATTAGTTTGCACCGGCTTGGGAAAACACCTCCACTCTAGGCATGCACTACAGTGGGTCCTTCCATCTTCAGGATACATCCACCAGTACACCATCTTATGGTTTGGCTCCAACGTTACGTCCTTCACGTGGTTCATCTAGCGTACCTAGATGAGATGCACAATGTAGATGTATGAATGCGAAAGATGGTAACACGGAGGCATTACACAAAGCATTCAAGACAAGGACCAGGTTTCATCACATTGACTTAAGCACTAGAGGGCAAGCTATTTAACTAAACCATGACACAAATCTATCATGCTAGGATAACAAGAAGACAACACTAAGCATCAACACAGAATTTGGACAGCAGCATAGCAGTCAATTGTTTTAACCATAACTTAAGATCTAGACATCCAACAGAGGTGTTCTTGTACTTTATGGAAAGCTCATGAAATTATCTAAGACTTTTCTATTTACACTCATAGCTGATTCTAAAGCTACCCAAGTCAAAACACATCAAGAAGCAGGTCTGCACAAACAATGGACAGAAAACTGATATGAACTTCAGAGACGCATATCTAGAGTTCTATCCATCCAACAAACATGATCCTTAACATTATAGAAATCTTATTAAGTTATCTATAACTTATTTATTATCATATTAAGATGATTCAACAGTTAACAAGGCAAAACATTACAAACAAGCATTTCTGTCCAGACTTGGACAGAACCTGCCATTCCACTTTGAACAGCTGTAACTGGAGTTATAGAACCCCAAAGGCAGTTATCTTAGACATTTTAGAAACATAATGAAAAGCACTACAACTCTTCTAACATCACCAAATGGTGATTCAAAGCTTAGCTAAGTCAAACAACATGATCTTCCAGATCTGTACTGAGAGCATGCTAAACCTGACAGGAAACTTGTAAAACCTATAGCTCCTAAACCATCAGGCCTATGGTCATGAAATTTTAACGCAAGCAAGATAAGGAAGTCACCTACAATGATTGTATTCACCACATTCACAGAAAACATCATTTGCATAATGAAAATAATTGCATAACCAAAACGGTACATGCAGCCCAAACAGCAGAGGCATACTACATTCACCTATCATTTAGTTGCTACAAACTAACATGTTCTTGACATATATGCTACTCCAAACAGCTTGTAATCATATTCGAACACTCATAGCACATAGTAATATCTATTAGAAGCATCATATGTCAATTAATACATATATCTATTAACAAACTTACATCCTCTATTTATATAATGCAACATATATATTATTTTTATTACTATATGAGAGCAACTAGTTTGTTAATAGATATATGTATTAATTGACATATGATGCTTCTAATAGATATTACTATGCTAGTTTCATATCTTGAATAGCTATGTTTATGTTTACTTTATCTTAACCTTTACTCGGGACAAACAAAGTCTTAGTGTGGGGGAGCTTGTTGATGGTCACTAACACCTTATTTCATACCATCAACTATGCCTAAATGGGTGATATAAATGACACAAACCATAGTCATAGGGTTTACTTCTAACCATTTCCACAAGTTGGAACAAGGTGGCTACATACATGGTAAAAACAATTCATCAAATGCCCAATTTGACCACACCATGTTGAAGAGCTCGTCTAGATACATGAAATCGACTTTCGGTTCACCCAAATCGGAGTCCGGAGGACAAAGTTATGCCTTCCGGAAGATTGCGACACGGGCTGGACTGGATTTGTACCAAGAGGGGCGTCGGGCGACCCCAAGGGGGTCGGCCAACCTATACTTGTGTCCAATTCCCCCAAACTTTGTCCATAGCCTCTACACTCAATGGAGAAACCAAGGGAAGCTTTTTTCACCCATAGGCCCAAATGGAGGGTCAGGTGACGCCAACCCATGGTCGGGCGACCCTACCCGGTCTTGTCCACATCATAGATCCACTCCACCAGTGAAGAAACACACTTAGGAGGCATCCCACACATTGATCCAATGATGGTTCACATCAAGGAATGAGATGGTGTCCATGAGGCCTCTCCCATGGATCCATGGGCCCATCCATTCAAACCAAATGAAGTCCACTTCGACTAAAACTTCACCCAAGCTCTTTTGGACCGTAGATCGACGCACCGACAAAAGATGGATGGTGGGTATGTGGAGGTGGGATGTCGGGTGACCCCACCCATGTCGGTCGACCTATGAGGTGCCACCAAACCGCCTCGGACACCTTCCAACCACCTCCAGGGAGCATCCTCAATCGTGGATGCACCAAGGCGGTGCATCCAAGCGTCGCCTAGGTCACCTTTGGTACAACTCAGGTACAGTCGCGGGTCCAATCAGCGCCGCACCCTCAGGGATATAACGGTAGCCAGGTTGTTGAAGCCATGCCTGCCCACGGACGACGCCAGGTCGCTCAGGTCATGCTTGCCCACGGTCTATTGATCTGCTCTCGCACGTACTTACTTCCTCCAGTGTGCGCACTCGAACAGGACGAGGCCCGGCCTAAGTCGAGCTACTTGGCTTTGCAGTCAGAATGACTTATCTGGCCAGCTAAGTGATAGGCATGCGTTCAATCTCGACAGAAGTTCCAACAACGGTATGGTCCTTAATCGACACAGGCGGGATAAAACATGCACACAAGACCTCCATGTCCTGCTGCCTGTCAATCACCAGATCCTGCCAGGTCTCGATTTATCCATCCTCACATGGTTATTCTCCACGATAGCAAAAATAGCCAACCGTGTCAGAGTAGCATAAGTAACCACCTATCTTGCAGGTGACAGTAATCACCTGACTTCTACCGGTCTAGGCATGGCTAATCATAGAATGGCCTACTCATACTAGTAGGGGTACAGGTATGTATATTTATTGTGGACAAGGTAGTTTATGCAACAACGGTTTCATCCAACTCCTATCAACCTAATGCATCATACAAAAAGATGTACTCAATTACATTTTTAAAAGACAGATAGGAGTTGGATGAAACCGTTGTTGCATAAACTACCTTGTCCACAATAAATATACATACCTGTACCCCTACTAGTATGAGTAGGCCATTCTATGATTAGCATGCCTAGACCGGTAGAAGTCAGGTGATTACTGTCACCTGCAAGATAGGTGGTTACTTATGCTACTCTGACACGGTTGGCTATTTTTGCTATCGTGGAGAATAACCATGTGAGGATGGATAAATCGAGACCTGGCAGGATCTGGTGATTGACAGGCAGCAGGACATGGAGGTCTTGTGTGCATGTTTTATCCCGCCTGTGTCGATTAAGGACCATACCGTTGTTGGAACTTCTGTCGAGATTGAACGCATGCCTATCACTTAGCTGGCCAGATAAGTCATTCTGACTGCAAAGCCAAGTAGCTCGACTTAGGCCGGGCCTCGTCCTGTTCGAGTGCGCACACTGGAGGAAGTAAGTACGTGCGAGAGCAGATCAATAGACCGTGGGCAAGCATGACCTGAGCGACCTGGCGTCGTCCGTGGGCAGGCATGGCTTCAACAACCTGGCTACCGTTATATCCCTGAGGGTGCGGCGCTGATTGGACCCGCGACTGTACCTGAGTTGTACCAAAGGTGACCTAGGCGACGCTTGGATGCACCGCCTTGGTGCATCCACGATTGAGGATGCTCCCTGGAGGTGGTTGGAAGGTGTCCGAGGCGGTTTGGTGGCACCTCATAGGTCGACCGACATGGGTGGGGTCACCCGACATCCCACCTCCACATACCCACCATCCATCTTTTGTCGGTGCGTCGATCTACGGTCCAAAAGAGCTTGGGTGAAGTTTTAGTCGAAGTGGACTTCATTTGGTTTGAATGGATGGGCCCATGGATCCATGGGAGAGGCCTCATGGACACCATCTCATTCCTTGATGTGAACCATCATTGGATCAATGTGTGGGATGCCTCCTAAGTGTGTTTCTTCACTGGTGGAGTGGATCTATGATGTGGACAAGACCGGGTAGGGTCGCCCGACCATGGGTTGGCGTCACCTGACCCTCCATTTGGGCCTATGGGGTGAAAAAAGCTTCCCTTGGTTTCTCCATTGAGTGTAGAGGCTATGGACAAAGTTTGGGGGAATTGGACACAAGTATAGGTTGGCCGACCCCCTTGGGGTCGCCCGACGCCCCTCTTGGTACAAATCCAGTCCAGCCCGTGTCGCAATCTTCCGGAAGGCATAACTTTGTCCTCCGGACTCCGATTTGGGTGAACCGAAAGTCGATTTCATGTATCTAGACGAGCTCTTCAACATGGTGTGGTCAAATTGGGCATTTGATGAATTGTTTTTACCATGTATGTAGCCACCTTGTTCCAACTTGTGGAAATGGTTAGAAGTAAACCCTATGACTATGGTTTGTGTCATTTATATCACCCATTTAGGCATAGTTGATGGTATGAAATAAGGTGTTAGTGACCATCAACAAGCTCCCCCACACTAAGACTTTGTTTGTCCCGAGTAAAGGTTAAGATAAAGTAAACATAAACATAGCTATTCAAGATATGAAACT
Source organism: Tripidium arundinaceum (assembly GCA_030439765.1). Lineage (NCBI taxonomy): Eukaryota > Viridiplantae > Streptophyta > Magnoliopsida > Poales > Poaceae > Tripidium > Tripidium arundinaceum. The sequence goes on along the minus strand of JAHUYU010002564.1, from coordinate 11,331 downwards.
AGCATAGTAATATCTATTAGAAGCATCATATGTCAATTAATACATATATCTATTAACAAACTAGTTGCTCTCATATAGTAATAAAAATAATATATATGTTGCATTATATAAATAGAGGATGTAAGTTTGTTAATAGATATATGTATTAATTGACATATGATGCTTCTAATAGATATTACTATGTGCTATGAGTGTTCGAATATGATTACAAGCTGTTTGGAGTAGCATATATGTCAAGAACATGTTAGTTTGTAGCAACTAAATGATAGGTGAATGTAGTATGCCTCTGCTGTTTGGGCTGCATGTACCGTTTTGGTTATGCAATTATTTTCATTATGCAAATGATGTTTTCTGTGAATGTGGTGAATACAATCATTGTAGGTGACTTCCTTATCTTGCTTGCGTTAAAATTTCATGACCATAGGCCTGATGGTTTAGGAGCTATAGGTTTTACAAGTTTCCTGTCAGGTTTAGCATGCTCTCAGTACAGATCTGGAAGATCATGTTGTTTGACTTAGCTAAGCTTTGAATCACCATTTGGTGATGTTAGAAGAGTTGTAGTGCTTTTCATTATGTTTCTAAAATGTCTAAGATAACTGCCTTTGGGGTTCTATAACTCCAGTTACAGCTGTTCAAAGTGGAATGGCAGGTTCTGTCCAAGTCTGGACAGAAATGCTTGTTTGTAATGTTTTGCCTTGTTAACTGTTGAATCATCTTAATATGATAATAAATAAGTTATAGATAACTTAATAAGATTTCTATAATGTTAAGGATCATGTTTGTTGGATGGATAGAACTCTAGATATGCGTCTCTGAAGTTCATATCAGTTTTCTGTCCATTGTTTGTGCAGACCTGCTTCTTGATGTGTTTTGACTTGGGTAGCTTTAGAATCAGCTATGAGTGTAAATAGAAAAGTCTTAGATAATTTCATGAGCTTTCCATAAAGTACAAGAACACCTCTGTTGGATGTCTAGATCTTAAGTTATGGTTAAAACAATTGACTGCTATGCTGCTGTCCAAATTCTGTGTTGATGCTTAGTGTTGTCTTCTTGTTATCCTAGCATGATAGATTTGTGTCATGGTTTAGTTAAATAGCTTGCCCTCTAGTGCTTAAGTCAATGTGATGAAACCTGGTCCTTGTCTTGAATGCTTTGTGTAATGCCTCCGTGTTACCATCTTTCGCATTCATACATCTACATTGTGCATCTCATCTAGGTACGCTAGATAAACCACGTGAAGGACGTAACGTTGGAGCCAAACCATAAGATGGTGTACTGGTGGATGTATCCTGAAGATGGAAGGACCCACTGTAGTGCATGCCTAGAGTGGAGGTGTTTTCCCAAGCCGGTGCAAACTAATTGATCTGACTTTAAGTCGACCCCAGGCAAGCCCCGGAGCATTCTTAAGCCTCCTATCTGTCTTTTAAAAATGTAATTGAGTACATCTTTTTGTATGATGCATTAGGTTGATAGGAGTTGGATGAAACCGTTGTTGCATAAACTACCTTGTCCACAATAAATATACATACCTGTACCCCTACTAGTATGAGTAGGCCATTCTATGATTAGCCATGCCTAGACCGGTAGAAGTCAGGTGATTACTGTCACCTGCAAGATAGGTGGTTACTTATGCTACTCTGACACGGTTGGCTATTTTTGCTATCGTGGAGAATAACCATGTGAGGATGGATAAATCGAGACCTGGCAGGATCTGGTGATTGACAGGCAGCAGGACATGGAGGTCTTGTGTGCATGTTTTATCCCGCCTGTGTCGATTAAGGACCATACCGTTGTTGGAACTTCTGTCGAGATTGAACGCATGCCTATCACTTAGCTGGCCAGATAAGTCATTCTGACTGCAAAGCCAAGTAGCTCGACTTAGGCCGGGCCTCGTCCTGTTCGAGTGCGCACACTGGAGGAAGTAAGTACGTGCGAGAGCAGATCAATAGACCGTGGGCAAGCATGACCTGAGCGACCTGGCGTCGTCCGTGGGCAGGCATGGCTTCAACAACCTGGCTACCGTTATATCCCTGAGGGTGCGGCGCTGATTGGACCCGCGACTGTACCTGAGTTGTACCAAAGGTGACCTAGGCGACGCTTGGATGCACCGCCTTGGTGCATCCACGATTGAGGATGCTCCCTGGAGGTGGTTGGAAGGTGTCCGAGGCGGTTTGGTGGCACCTCATAGGTCGACCGACATGGGTGGGGTCACCCGACATCCCACCTCCACATACCCACCATCCATCTTTTGTCGGTGCGTCGATCTACGGTCCAAAAGAGCTTGGGTGAAGTTTTAGTCGAAGTGGACTTCATTTGGTTTGAATGGATGGGCCCATGGATCCATGGGAGAGGCCTCATGGACACCATCTCATTCCTTGATGTGAACCATCATTGGATCAATGTGTGGGATGCCTCCTAAGTGTGTTTCTTCACTGGTGGAGTGGATCTATGATGTGGACAAGACCGGGTAGGGTCGCCCGACCATGGGTTGGCGTCACCTGACCCTCCATTTGGGCCTATGGGGTGAAAAAAGCTTCCCTTGGGTTCTCCATTGAGTGTAGAGGCTATGGACAAAGTTTGGGGGAATTGGACACAAGTATAGGTTGGCCGACCCCCTTGGGGTCGCCCGACGCCCCTCTTGGTACAAATCCAGTCCAGCCCGTGTCGCAATCTTCCGGAAGGCATAACTTTGTCCTCCGGACTCCGATTTGGGTGAACCGAAAGTCGATTTCATGTATCTAGACGAGCTCTTCAACATGGTGTGGTCAAATTGGGCATTTGATGAATTGTTTTTACCATGTATGTAGCCACCTTGTTCCAACTTGTGGAAATGGTTAGAAGTAAACCCTATGACTATGGTTTGTGTCATTTATATCACCCATTTAGGCATAGTTGATGGTATGAAATAAGGTGTTAGTGACCATCAACAAGCTCCCCCACACTAAGACTTTGTTTGTCCCGAGTAAAGGTTAAGATAAAGTAAACATAAACATAGCTATTCAAGATATGAAACTAGCATAACAGTTATTCCAAAACATTCCTCGTACCTATGGGATATGTGGAGTGGCTAACATATATCCTTGAGAAGTTGAGAAGTGGAACGGCTCTGAAACAAAGTCATCTCTTTCCATTTCACACCTTAGTAACTTGGAGTTTTGATAAATTTTTGCAATAAAAGCATAGTCACATTTACTCCTCAAATGGAACTCTCGAATCACTCAATGGTGTATGATTCCTCACCAAGGCATAACATAGCATTGCATTCTTTTCTTTCTAGTTCTAAAAAGCTTATGTGGAGCTCAGGTAGGGAAAGGTATGAAGGCATACTTGCATTGCATCTATTGTAAAGTCAAAGCTCGGATCCAAGGAGCAAAATGTCATACTCTTAGATCAAAGATGTGCATGTGTGTGGACAAAGATGATAAACTTCTAATATACTTCTTAACATGAATGATCTCTCTCTCTAATTTTTATTTTGAGATTGGCTTGCATAATCTTTATTCCCTATACATATACTTGTTGCTTGTGGGAAAATATCTTATAGGACAATCATATTGACTAAGTTGTTGTGAAGTGAGATATGGCATTGACATGGAAATCCATCCTTTTCTATTCAAAGTACTTGGAGAATTTTGCTTTTGATAAAATATCAAAACAATAGCTTGACATACTCCTCAATGGTGAAAAAAATTCTTACCAGAGCCATATCTAGTCATACATGTTGAAAACCTTCTACATATGCTACTTGCTCTTGTATTGAGTTTTGTCAAGTCTTGTTGACCCTTGTTGAGAAATTTGTCATGCTCCCAAGATCAAGATCACGCACACACCACATATACATGCTGCTTCTACACTGGAAGTATGCAAAAACATGTCTTTTATTTCCACCAAATAAATACTCCATACTATAAATGTGATCTCTCTCTAGTGTTGTTCCAAAAGAGACATGGGCTATGCAAAAGTATTGAAAAAAAGAAAAAAAAATATGTGGACACATGAAGGTCCAAGTATAGAAAAAAAGTGATGAGCATGTAAAGGCTCATGTACTGAAAAAAGAGAAAAAAAGAGATAGTAGCCATGTTCTCAAAATAAAAATTAGAGAGAGAGATCATTCATGTTAAGAAGTATATTAGAAGTTTATCATCTTTGTCCACACACATGCACATCTTTGATCTAAGAGTATGACATTTTGCTCCTTGGATCCGAGCTTTGACTTTACAATAGATGCAATGCAAGTATGCCTTCATACCTTTCCCTACCTGAGCTCCACATAAGCTTTTTAGAACTAGAAAGAAAAGAATGCAATGCTATGTTATGCCTTGGTGAGGAATCATACACCATTGAGTGATTCGAGAGTTCCATTTGAGGAGTAAATGTGACTATGCTTTTATTGCAAAAATTTATCAAAACTCCAAGTTACTAAGGTGTGAAATGGAAAGAGATGACTTTGTTTCAGAGCCGTTCCACTTCTCAACTTCTCAAGGATATATGTTAGCCACTCCACATATCCCATAGGTACGAGGAATGTTTTGGAATAACTGTTATGCTAGTTTCATATCTTGAATAGCTATGTTTATGTTTACTTTATCTTAACCTTTACTCGGGACAAACAAAGTCTTAGTGTGGGGGAGCTTGTTGATGGTCACTAACACCTTATTTCATACCATCAACTATGCCTAAATGGGTGATATAAATGACACAAACCATAGTCATAGGGTTTACTTCTAACCATTTCCACAAGTTGGAACAAGGTGGCTACATACATGGTAAAAACAATTCATCAAATGCCCAATTTGACCACACCATGTTGAAGAGCTCGTCTAGATACATGAAATCGACTTTCGGTTCACCCAAATCGGAGTCCGGAGGACAAAGTTATGCCTTCCGGAAGATTGCGACACGGGCTGGACTGGATTTGTACCAAGAGGGGCGTCGGGCGACCCCAAGGGGGTCGGCCAACCTATACTTGTGTCCAATTCCCCCAAACTTTGTCCATAGCCTCTACACTCAATGGAGAACCCAAGGGAAGCTTTTTTCACCCCATAGGCCCAAATGGAGGGTCAGGTGACGCCAACCCATGGTCGGGCGACCCTACCCGGTCTTGTCCACATCATAGATCCACTCCACCAGTGAAGAAACACACTTAGGAGGCATCCCACACATTGATCCAATGATGGTTCACATCAAGGAATGAGATGGTGTCCATGAGGCCTCTCCCATGGATCCATGGGCCCATCCATTCAAACCAAATGAAGTCCACTTCGACTAAAACTTCACCCAAGCTCTTTTGGACCGTAGATCGACGCACCGACAAAAGATGGATGGTGGGTATGTGGAGGTGGGATGTCGGGTGACCCCACCCATGTCGGTCGACCTATGAGGTGCCACCAAACCGCCTCGGACACCTTCCAACCACCTCCAGGGAGCATCCTCAATCGTGGATGCACCAAGGCGGTGCATCCAAGCGTCGCCTAGGTCACCTTTGGTACAACTCAGGTACAGTCGCGGGTCCAATCAGCGCCGCACCCTCAGGGATATAACGGTAGCCAGGTTGTTGAAGCCATGCCTGCCCACGGACGACGCCAGGTCGCTCAGGTCATGCTTGCCCACGGTCTATTGATCTGCTCTCGCACGTACTTACTTCCTCCAGTGTGCGCACTCGAACAGGACGAGGCCCGGCCTAAGTCGAGCTACTTGGCTTTGCAGTCAGAATGACTTATCTGGCCAGCTAAGTGATAGGCATGCGTTCAATCTCGACAGAAGTTCCAACAACGGTATGGTCCTTAATCGACACAGGCGGGATAAAACATGCACACAAGACCTCCATGTCCTGCTGCCTGTCAATCACCAGATCCTGCCAGGTCTCGATTTATCCATCCTCACATGGTTATTCTCCACGATAGCAAAAATAGCCAACCGTGTCAGAGTAGCATAAGTAACCACCTATCTTGCAGGTGACAGTAATCACCTGACTTCTACCGGTCTAGGCATGGCTAATCATAGAATGGCCTACTCATACTAGTAGGGGTACAGGTATGTATATTTATTGTGGACAAGGTAGTTTATGCAACAACGGTTTCATCCAACTCCTATCAACCTAATGCATCATACAAAAAGATGTACTCAATTACATTTTTAAAAGACAGATAGGAGGCTTAAGAATGCTCCGGGGCTTGCCTGGGGTCGACTTAAAGTCAGATCAATTAGTTTGCACCGGCTTGGGAAAACACCTCCACTCTAGGCATGCACTACAGTGGGTCCTTCCATCTTCAGGATACATCCACCAGTACACCATCTTATGGTTTGGCTCCAACGTTACGTCCTTCACGTGGTTTATCTAGCGTACCTAGATGAGATGCACAATGTAGATGTATGAATGCGAAAGATGGTAACACGGAGGCATTACACAAAGCATTCAAGACAAGGACCAGGTTTCATCACATTGACTTAAGCACTAGAGGGCAAGCTATTTAACTAAACCATGACACAAATCTATCATGCTAGGATAACAAGAAGACAACACTAAGCATCAACACAGAATTTGGACAGCAGCATAGCAGTCAATTGTTTTAACCATAACTTAAGATCTAGACATCCAACAGAGGTGTTCTTGTACTTTATGGAAAGCTCATGAAATTATCTAAGACTTTTCTATTTACACTCATAGCTGATTCTAAAGCTACCCAAGTCAAAACACATCAAGAAGCAGGTCTGCACAAACAATGGACAGAAAACTGATATGAACTTCAGAGACGCATATCTAGAGTTCTATCCATCCAACAAACATGATCCTTAACATTATAGAAATCTTATTAAGTTATCTATAACTTATTTATTATCATATTAAGATGATTCAACAGTTAACAAGGCAAAACATTACAAACAAGCATTTCTGTCCAGACTTGGACAGAACCTGCCATTCCACTTTGAACAGCTGTAACTGGAGTTATAGAACCCCAAAGGCAGTTATCTTAGACATTTTAGAAACATAATGAAAAGCACTACAACTCTTCTAACATCACCAAATGGTTGATTCAAAGCTTAGCTAAGTCAAACAACATGATCTTCCAGATCTGTACTGAGAGCATGCTAAACCTGACAGGAAACTTGTAAAACCTATAGCTCCTAAACCATCAGGCCTATGGTCATGAAATTTTAACGCAAGCAAGATAAGGAAGTCACCTACAATGATTGTATTCACCACATTCACAGAAAACATCATTTGCATAATGAAAATAATTGCATAACCAAAACGGTACATGCAGCCCAAACAGCAGAGGCATACTACATTCACCTATCATTTAGTTGCTACAAACTAACATGTTCTTGACATATGATGCTTCTAATAGATATTACTATGTGCTATGAGTGTTCGAATATGATTACAAGCTGTTTGGAGTAGCATATATGTCAAGAACATGTTAGTTTGTAGCAACTAAATGATAGGTGAATGTAGTATGCCTCTGCTGTTTGGGCTGCATGTACCGTTTTGGTTATGCAATTATTTTCATTATGCAAATGATGTTTTCTGTGAATGTGGTGAATACAATCATTGTAGGTGACTTCCTTATCTTGCTTGCGTTAAAATTTCATGACCATAGGCCTGATGGTTTAGGAGCTATAGGTTTTACAAGTTTCCTGTCAGGTTTAGCATGCTCTCAGTACAGATCTGGAAGATCATGTTGTTTGACTTAGCTAAGCTTTGAATCACCATTTGGTGATGTTAGAAGAGTTGTAGTGCTTTTCATTATGTTTCTAAAATGTCTAAGATAACTGCCTTTGGGGTTCTATAACTCCAGTTACAGCTGTTCAAAGTGGAATGGCAGGTTCTGTCCAAGTCTGGACAGAAATGCTTGTTTGTAATGTTTTGCCTTGTTAACTGTTGAATCATCTTAATATGATAATAAATAAGTTATAGATAACTTAATAAGATTTCTATAATGTTAAGGATCATGTTTGTTGGATGGATAGAACTCTAGATATGCGTCTCTGAAGTTCATATCAGTTTTCTGTCCATTGTTTGTGCAGACCTGCTTCTTGATGTGTTTTGACTTGGGTAGCTTTAGAATCAGCTATGAGTGTAAATAGAAAAGTCTTAGATAATTTCATGAGCTTTCCATAAAGTACAAGAACACCTCTGTTGGATGTCTAGATCTTAAGTTATGGTTAAAACAATTGACTGCTATGCTGCTGTCCAAATTCTGTGTTGATGCTTAGTGTTGTCTTCTTGTTATCCTAGCATGATAGATTTGTGTCATGGTTTAGTTAAATAGCTTGCCCTCTAGTGCTTAAGTCAATGTGATGAAACCTGGTCCTTGTCTTGAATGCTTTGTGTAATGCCTCCGTGTTACCATCTTTCGCATTCATACATCTACATTGTGCATCTCATCTAGGTACGCTAGATAAACCACGTGAAGGACGTAACGTTGGAGCCAAACCATAAGATGGTGTACTGGTGGATGTATCCTGAAGATGGAAGGACCCACTGTAGTGCATGCCTAGAGTGGAGGTGTTTTCCCAAGCCGGTGCAAACTAATTGATCTGACTTTAAGTCGACCCCAGGCAAGCCCCGGAGCATTCTTAAGCCTCCTATCTGTCTTTTAAAAATGTAATTGAGTACATCTTTTTGTATGATGCATTAGGTTGATAGGAGTTGGATGAAACCGTTGTTGCATAAACTACCTTGTCCACAATAAATATACATACCTGTACCCCTACTAGTATGAGTAGGCCATTCTATGATTAGCCATGCCTAGACCGGTAGAAGTCAGGTGATTACTGTCACCTGCAAGATAGGTGGTTACTTATGCTACTCTGACACGGTTGGCTATTTTTGCTATCGTGGAGAATAACCATGTGAGGATGGATAAATCGAGACCTGGCAGGATCTGGTGATTGACAGGCAGCAGGACATGGAGGTCTTGTGTGCATGTTTTATCCCGCCTGTGTCGATTAAGGACCATACCGTTGTTGGAACTTCTGTCGAGATTGAACGCATGCCTATCACTTAGCTGGCCAGATAAGTCATTCTGACTGCAAAGCCAAGTAGCTCGACTTAGGCCGGGCCTCGTCCTGTTCGAGTGCGCACACTGGAGGAAGTAAGTACGTGCGAGAGCAGATCAATAGACCGTGGGCAAGCATGACCTGAGCGACCTGGCGTCGTCCGTGGGCAGGCATGGCTTCAACAACCTGGCTACCGTTATATCCCTGAGGGTGCGGCGCTGATTGGACCCGCGACTGTACCTGAGTTGTACCAAAGGTGACCTAGGCGACGCTTGGATGCACCGCCTTGGTGCATCCACGATTGAGGATGCTCCCTGGAGGTGGTTGGAAGGTGTCCGAGGCGGTTTGGTGGCACCTCATAGGTCGACCGACATGGGTGGGGTCACCCGACATCCCACCTCCACATACCCACCATCCATCTTTTGTCGGTGCGTCGATCTACGGTCCAAAAGAGCTTGGGTGAAGTTTTAGTCGAAGTGGACTTCATTTGGTTTGAATGGATGGGCCCATGGATCCATGGGAGAGGCCTCATGGACACCATCTCATTCCTTGATGTGAACCATCATTGGATCAATGTGTGGGATGCCTCCTAAGTGTGTTTCTTCACTGGTGGAGTGGATCTATGATGTGGACAAGACCGGGTAGGGTCGCCCGACCATGGGTTGGCGTCACCTGACCCTCCATTTGGGCCTATGGGGTGAAAAAAGCTTCCCTTGGGTTCTCCATTGAGTGTAGAGGCTATGGACAAAGTTTGGGGGAATTGGACACAAGTATAGGTTGGCCGACCCCCTTGGGGTCGCCCGACGCCCCTCTTGGTACAAATCCAGTCCAGCCCGTGTCGCAATCTTCCGGAAGGCATAACTTTGTCCTCCGGACTCCGATTTGGGTGAACCGAAAGTCGATTTCATGTATCTAGACGAGCTCTTCAACATGGTGTGGTCAAATTGGGCATTTGATGAATTGTTTTTACCATGTATGTAGCCACCTTGTTCCAACTTGTGGAAATGGTTAGAAGTAAACCCTATGACTATGGTTTGTGTCATTTATATCACCCATTTAGGCATAGTTGATGGTATGAAATAAGGTGTTAGTGACCATCAACAAGCTCCCCCACACTAAGACTTTGTTTGTCCCGAGTAAAGGTTAAGATAAAGTAAACATAAACATAGCTATTCAAGATATGAAACTAGCATAACAGTTATTCCAAAACATTCCTCGTACCTATGGGATATGTGGAGTGGCTAACATATATCCTTGAGAAGTTGAGAAGTGGAACGGCTCTGAAACAAAGTCATCTCTTTCCATTTCACACCTTAGTAACTTGGAGTTTTGATAAATTTTTGCAATAAAAGCATAGTCACATTTACTCCTCAAATGGAACTCTCGAATCACTCAATGGTGTATGATTCCTCACCAAGGCATAACATAGCATTGCATTCTTTTCTTTCTAGTTCTAAAAAGCTTATGTGGAGCTCAGGTAGGGAAAGGTATGAAGGCATACTTGCATTGCATCTATTGTAAAGTCAAAGCTCGGATCCAAGGAGCAAAATGTCATACTCTTAGATCAAAGATGTGCATGTGTGTGGACAAAGATGATAAACTTCTAATATACTTCTTAACATGAATGATCTCTCTCTCTAATTTTTATTTTGAGAACATGGCTACTATCTCTTTTTTTCTCTTTTTTCAGTACATGAGCCTTTACATGCTCATCACTTTTTTTCTATACTTGGACCTTCATGTGTCCACATATTTTTTTTTCTTTTTTTCAATACTTTTGCATAGCCCATGTCTCTTTTGGAACAACACTAGAGAGAGATCACATTTATAGTATGGAGTATTTATTTGGTGGAAATAAAAGACATGTTTTTGCATACTTCCAGTGTAGAAGCAGCATGTATATGTGGTGTGTGCGTGATCTTGATCTTGGGAGCATGACAAATTTCTCAACAAGGGTCAACAAGACTTGACAAAACTCAATACAAGAGCAAGTAGCATATGTAGAAGGTTTTCAACATGTATGACTAGATATGGCTCTGGTAAGAATTTTTTTCACCATTGAGGAGTATGTCAAGCTATTGTTTTGATATTTTATCAAAAGCAAAATTCTCCAAGTACTTTGAATAGAAAAGGATGGATTTCCATGTCAATGCCATATCTCACTTCACAACAACTTAGTCAATATGATTGTCCTATAAGATATTTTCCCACAAGCAACAAGTATATGTATAGGGAATAAAGATTATGCAAGCCAATCTCAAAAATCTATATTCATATTCAATTTCAAATTTTAATTCTATGTTACACTTGTTTTTTTAATTTGTAGGC
>JAHUYU010000812.1:0-18336 GCA_030439765.1 Tripidium arundinaceum | reverse complement strand
GCTTGAGTCCAAGTTTGGACGGGGACCTGGACCCCTAGACAGGAGTGGAACAAGTTGGTCTTGTCGGTACTCGGGGTACAGACGAGGCGTGCGTTTTGGGATACCCAGCTGGGCACATTGATTCGCGAATCGCCGTCGTTGCGGTACGACTTGACTATGGTCTAGCACCGTAGTAAGAATTGGAACGGAGATGATATAAAAGGATTCTGATTGCTTACCACTTGCTTGAAAGTAGAACAGGTGCTTACTTAGAATGGTTAGCTAATGAATTAAAAATAACTACTAAAACTTGAATATAAGGATGCACTATTAGTAATGCTTCTCTGCAGATGCAAAAAATCAGCAAGCCAAATAAGCCTGGCATCCTCCTTGGAGTCTTTTATTTTCCTCCTGTCGGGTAAGTCTTGCTGAGTACAATTGAGTACTCAGGGTTTTATTCTACCCTGTTGCAGGTCACAGGTGCTGATAGAGCTGACCCTTGTATGTGGGAAACCTCCTGGTGGGCTCAGTGAGGATTTCCTTACGTTGCGGACATAGAGTTTATTTATAACTTTCACCAAAAAGGTTTTATAAGTAAAGACTTATAACCTGCTTTCATTTCATGTATACGATGTTCATCATGTTAATACTTTAACTTGTTAGTGAATAATTCTTTAATCCAGCTGTACACTGATTACATGTTTACCTTCCGCTGTTAAATTAAATTGTTCATAACGCTGATGTTATATTAAAAGTGATGTAAGAAATGGTTAATAATGTTATAAGCTTTATCCACTCATTATGCGATCCTGATGAAAAATGTGGATTTTCGAGTTCTCCCGCTGGGTGTGCTCGACGGAACAGTCTGGTCTATGCTCTCCTTGGGGTACTTAGCGTCTAATGGAAAGACAAGTACTCCTAGGAGGATATTAATCAGGCGGTTCTGCCACAGGTGGTATCAGAGCATAAATGAGGGAATAAAGCTTCGAAAACAGTTTCTAAATTAAAATTTGATAACAAGCTCTTTCCAAAAACTTAGGACGTTGCATGTGAAGTTATACAAGTAGCCCTATTTCTATGGTTATGTACCTAGGCTAGATGGCACTCTGCTGATTTAGCTAGGTTTAATCCAGTTTTCTGCAGGTACACTAACCCCGAGCATAGTTCGCTAGCATCGACTAGCTACAGGGAGAGAACGATGTGCCAAAAATCTGAGAACGGTTGCCCTATATGTGGCAACAGCGAGGGAACGTATAGGACGCGCATTCATGCATATCTTGTTTGGGTCTTTGCTGCATTAAGTTAATGTGTAATGAAAACCCCTTTTGAGATCTGGTTAGACTTGTCTAGGTCTTCTGTTTATCCCTCCCCGAATTTCTTAAAGCAACCTCAAGCGGTTTACACGCGAAGCAGATAATCCAGGTACAAGCTCAAGAGATACAAGGCACACAACAGTGGCTAGAAAAGATGCAATACTATTATTAGCAAGTTATGGATGTCCCAGCAGAACATTTGAAATTCTTCTCGATTTATGTCCATTTGGAACGGATTTCTTCTGATCCTTCATCCTTGGGAGGAAATCCTTGTTCTGTTTTCACTACCCCTATTATTCTGGTTTCCTTGGCTATATGCTCTGTAATGGTTTCGGGGTCAATGACTTATGGTGCCGCGACGAAACCGAGGGCCCCTGTGGAACAGCTGCCACATGGTCGTGCTGCTTGGCACGCGCTGGTATCGAGGTCCTTGACCAGGATCCGTTACAGGATTGTACTGATACTCCTTCTCTTGCTATCAAACCATTTACGTGAAAATCTCCTTGTGTTCTAATGGGAAATTCATAACGAGTTGATGAAGTAATGCTCTTTTCAAAAGGACAAAGAAGATTATGGTGTTGAGGAAAGTTTATCAATCTTGTGGTCTTCAGTTGTACGTGAAGCTATCAGAATTCCTGTAAAACCTGTCCCGTCGCTCTATTCATGGTTACTGGTCGCGTTAACTCCGTTGGGTCACGTCTGTTTTCGTCGCAACCTCGCACGCTCTTTTTCCCCTCTTTTTCTGCGCGCACTTGTCGGTCCTCTGCCCCGCACCCGTACTGGAAACCTCGTGGCCTCGGTCGTCTGCATGCTGCGTGAATCCTGCTGCCTCCTTTCTCGTTTTCCTCGCCCATGCTTGTTGGCGGACTGCGCCAGGACCGGTGACCACTCCACCTCTACAAAGACCGATCTCAATTGCTTGGTACCACCACTCAGCGCATTCGACTCATCTCGCCAACAGCCTTCTTCTCTCGAGCAAAGCCCTTAGCCCTTTAATCCTTCCTTACCAATCACCACCCACGAAGGAATGGCAGGAGCCTGGGTCAGCAGCTACTGCCTGAACACCGAGGGCTTTCCCAAGATTCTGTATGCCACCATGCAGAAACTCGGAATTAGAGATCGCCCCGAGTATGAAGGCCGTGAGTATGAGGAGCATGGTACTGAGCGATGTGAAGTCACCGTCTACTTTGGAAAAAGTGAGGAGTTCCCCGAGCTCACTGAAGCCTGGAGTATGACCGCAACCGGGTTTCGCTTCGTCGACACCTACCAAGTTGTGGCCCGCAAAGCCTTGCGGCACCTTTGCCAGATCTATGAGGAGCCCATTGCTCGTACCCCCATGCGGTTCTTTCCACCCTTGGACAAGAATCGGCGGGTATGGGGGGCTCGCATGGAGGCTTTGCATGGGCAAGGCCTGCAAGAAGACAACCCGACCGTGGTGCACATGACCACGTATTTGCTTGCTCTGGATGAGCAGTATGACCGGCAGGCCTCGAAGTTGAGGGAGTGTCTTCGTCGAGCCGAGGAAGCCGAGATCTTCTCCAGGATACTCCAAGTGCAACTCGCAGAAGCACATGCCGATACAGCAGCCGCAGAGAGCCGTGAGACTGCCATTGCCGAAGCCCTGAAGGAGGCCGAAGACCGCCACACCCAGGAGCTGAAGGACGTTTTTCTCGTTACTAGAGCCAAGCGTAGGACGCTTGCCATGGATAGGCAGGAGTCTGTGATCTTGGAAGGGATTCCTGTCTACCCTCCCGAAAGAAGAGGAATTGATGTTCCGCCAGCCCCTCCACCCACGGAAGCCTCAGAAATAGAGCCTTCCCTTCCCCTCACCCAGCCACCGCCAAAAGAAGAAGCAGATCCGCAACCCAGTGCGGTATAGCAATCACGGGAGCCCAGGAATGAAGCCGTTCGGTCCGACGTATTAGATTAGTTGCCCCCAGGGAGATGTACCCGTAGCCTAGTAGTGTTTTTTCCTTGTTTTCCCCCTGTGTTGTTACCTTCCGTTGTAGTTTCGAAGCAGTATGTGTGTCTTGCAGCTTTGTGATGTTCTTATGCTGTCCTCAGAGGTAATATGTCGCTCCTCTGCGGTAAACTAGGGTATGCATAATTGATATATCCTACGCTAAGAGACTAATCAGGATGGTTTGGATATCACCGTAGTGCGGGTCATTAGGACACCTGTGGAGACACGCGACGTACGCCGGGTCACCGTCGCCACGTGTCCTGCAGATGCCGCGAGCGCACCGGACCCGCTCACGCACTCGCTTTCGCATTATTGCGGTGCTGTGCCGCATTCACTCATGCATCGCACTCCTTCTCTCTCCTCTTCTTCTTCCTTCTCCTCCTCTCCTTTCCCCTTCTCCTTTCTTTCTCTGGTGGCTGATCATGAATGAGAGATGGGAGGGAGAGAAAAAGAGAGAGGGCTGCTAGGTAGGTGAGACGAGCGGCTGTGAACGCGCGCAAAGAGGACAAAGCTTGGTAGGTGAGACGAGCGGCTGTGAACGCGCGCAAAGAGCAGCGGCACTTTTGTTTTCATTATCATTCATTCATTCATATATATATATATATTAAGTTCTAAACCCGATTAACTTCCACCAACAATTATTTCATGCGATAACTCATATTTCATACCAAACCATTATTTTATCAACCCAATTCGGAACTAGGTTTTTCCATTTCTGTTCCTTTTCATACTAATTTTTAAACTAACAAACATCACATCAACACTCGAAACAAACATACTAACACACGCACTCGCTTTCGCATTATTGCGGTGCTGTGCCGCATTCACTCATGCATCGCACTCCTTCTCTCTCCTCGCACCCTTGTCCGCTCTTGGACCTCGCCCTTGCACCCGTACCGGACCCCCCTTACCTTGGTCGTCCATGCGCCTCCACGCCGCGCGAATCCTGTCACCTCCCTCTTCCTTTCCCCCGCTCAGACCCGAGTGCGGAGCGCACCATGGCCGATGGCCGCCCCACCATTGTCTCCCTTCCCCTCATCCTCTCTTTCCTCGGTGCGCTGCACCACCACCTCCGTCCGCTCCGCCGAGCTATAAACGCAGCCCTGAGTCCCTCTTCTTCGCCGCCCCCAACTCCTCCAAGGCTTAAACGCCAAAAATCGTCGAGCCAATCTCCCTTTCCAAGCGAAGCTAGGATAATTCCAGAAGCAGCTAAGCGGAAGGGGAAGATTTGCAGGCCAGCACTGCAAGATTAAGTCTAGCTTGTGAATCTGAGTCGCTAGACAAAGGTTGCCAAGTGCTGACGAAGAAGAAGACCCGGTTTCATCCCTGAAGGTCGAGCGTGCATCCAGTTAGTTAGTGGCCTTAGAATCTGCCATGTTCTTGTTCGACCCCTTTTGTTTCTGGCTCTGTTGGACCTATGTTATGTTTTGGGTACTTATTTTCTTGGCATTCCTTCATTGCTCGCGTCTGTCGAAACTTCTAGATTAAGGTGGATCTAATGCTTTATATGTATTCCTAGCCCTTGGGGTCGGTCCTTGTTTTATCCCTGGATTCTGTGCGATTTGGGAATCACCCGTAGCACGAGAAGTTGTGTAAATCTCCGGTGTAGTTCCAGATCTATGGGGAGTTACTGTACTCTTCCCTTGGAAGCTTTCGTTCAGAATCTCGGGACGAGATTCTTTTAAGGGGGGAGGGCTGTAACACCCCAGGTGTTAATCTCTAGCTACGGTCGCTAATCATGTCATGGGCATCATATCTTGATATTAATCCATGTGGTGAAGTGAAGAATGAGTTTTTGCTGCATTTAAATATGTCGAGTAATAAACCTTAGTGCTTTAGCCGTGCTTGGAAATATATAAAGTTGGCTTGAAAAATGAATTTTTGAGAGCTAAAATGATATATAAGGTGGGTAGAAAATTATGCCATCAGCAAGATAAGAACTTCGTGCGTGTGTTAGTATGTTTGTTTCGAGTGTTGATGTGATGTTTGTTAGTTTAAAAATTAGTATGAAAAGGAACAGAAATGGAAAAACCTAGTTCCGAATTGGGTTGATAAAATAATGGTTTGGTATGAAATATGAGTTATCGCATGAAATAATTGTTGGTGGAAGTTAATCGGGTTTAGAACTTAATATATATATATATATGAATGAATGAATGATAATGAAAACAAAAGTGCCGCTGCTCTTTGCGCGCGTTCACAGCCGCTCGTCTCACCTACCAAGCTTTGTCCTCTTTGCGCGCGTTCACAGCCGCTCGTCTCACCTACCTAGCAGCCCTCTCTCTTTTTCTCTCCCTCCCATCTCTCATTCATGATCAGCCACCAGAGAAAGAAAGGAGAAGGGGAAAGGAGAGGAGGAGAAGGAAGAAGAAGAGGAGAGAGAAGGAGTGCGATGCATGAGTGAATGCGGCACAGCACCGCAATAATGCGAAAGCGAGTGCGTGAGCGGGTCCGGTGCGCTCGCGGCATCTGCAGGACACGTGGCGACGGTGACCCGGCGTACGTCGCGTGTCTCCACAGGTGTCCTAATGACCCGCACTACGGTGATATCCAAACCATCCTGATTAGTCTCTTAGCGTAGGATATATCAATTATGCATACCCTAGTTTACCGCAGAGGAGCGACATATTACCTCTGAGGACAGCATAAGAACATCACAAAGCTGCAAGACACACATACTGCTTCGAAACTACAACGGAAGGTAACAACACAGGGGGAAAACAAGGAAAAAAACACTACTAGGCTACGGGTACATCTCCCTGGGGGCAACTAATCTAATACGTCGGACCGAACGGCTTCATTCCTGGGCTCCCGTGATTGCTATACCGCACTGGGTTGCGGATCTGCTTCTTCTTTTGGCGGTGGCTGGGTGAGGGGAAGGGAAGGCTCTATTTCTGAGGCTTCCGTGGGTGGAGGGGCTGGCGGAACATCAATTCCTCTTCTTTCGGGAGGGTAGACAGGAATCCCTTCCAAGATCACAGACTCCTGCCTATCCATGGCAAGCGTCCTACGCTTGGCTCTAGTAACGAGAAAAACGTCCTTCAGCTCCTGGGTGTGGCGGTCTTCGGCCTCCTTCAGGGCTTCGGCAATGGCAGTCTCACGGCTCTCTGCGGCTGCTGTATCGGCATGTGCTTCTGCGAGTTGCACTTGGAGTATCCTGGAGAAGATCTCGGCTTCCTCGGCTCGACGAAGACACTCCCTCAACTTCGAGGCCTGCCGGTCATACTGCTCATCCAGAGCAAGCAAATACGTGGTCATGTGCACCACGGTCGGGTTGTCTTCTTGCAGGCCTTGCCCATGCAAAGCCTCCATGCGAGCCCCCCATACCCGCCGATTCTTGTCCAAGGGTGGAAAGAACCGCATGGGGGTACGAGCAATGGGCTCCTCATAGATCTGGCAAAGGTGCCGCAAGGCTTTGCGGGCCACAACTTGGTAGGTGTCGACGAAGCGAAACCCGGTTGCGGTCATACTCCAGGCTTCAGTGAGCTCGGGGAACTCCTCACTTTTTCCAAAGTAGACGGTGACTTCACATCGCTCAGTACCATGCTCCTCATACTCACGGCCTTCATACTCGGGGCGATCTCTAATTCCGAGTTTCTGCATGGTGGCATACAGAATCTTGGGAAAGCCCTCGGTGTTCAGGCAGTAGCTGCTGACCCAGGCTCCTGCCATTCCTTCGTGGGTGGTGATTGGTAAGGAAGGATTAAAGGGCTAAGGGCTTTGCTCGAGAGAAGAAGGCTGTTGGCGAGATGAGTCGAATGCGCTGAGTGGTGGTACCAAGCAATTGAGATCGGTCTTTGTAGAGGTGGAGTGGTCACCGGTCCTGGCGCAGTCCGCCAACAAGCATGGGCGAGGAAAACGAGAAAGGAGGCAGCAGGATTCACGCAGCATGCAGACGACCGAGGCCACGAGGTTTCCAGTACGGGTGCGGGGCAGAGGACCGACAAGTGCGCGCAGAAAAAGAGGGGAAAAAGAGCGTGCGAGGTTGCGACGAAAACAGACGTGACCCAACGGAGTTAACGCGACCAGTAACCATGAATAGAGCGACGGGACAGGTTTTACAGGAATTCTGATAGCTTCACGTACAACTGAAGACCACAAGATTGATAAACTTTCCTCAACACCATAATCTTCTTTGTCCTTTTGAAAAGAGCATTACTTCATCAACTCGTTATGAATTTCCCATTAGAACACAAGGAGATTTTCACGTAAATGGTTTGATAGCAAGAGAAGGAGTATCAGTACAATCCTGTAACGGATCCTGGTCAAGGACCTCGATACCAGCGCGTGCCAAGCAGCACGACCATGTGGCAGCTGTTCCACAGGGGCCCTCGGTTTCGTCGCGGCACCATAAGTCATTGACCCCGAAACCATTACAGAGCATATAGCCAAGGAAACCAGAATAATAGGGGTAGTGAAAACAGAACAAGGATTTCCTCCCAAGGATGAAGGATCAGAAGAAATCCGTTCCAAATGGACATAAATCGAGAAGAATTTCAAATGTTCTGCTGGGACATCCATAACTTGCTAATAATAGTATTGCATCTTTTCTAGCCACTGTTGTGTGCCTTGTATCTCTTGAGCTTGTACCTGGATTATCTGCTTCGCGTGTAAACCGCTTGAGGTTGCTTTTAAGAAATTCGGGGAGGGATAAACAGAAGACCTAGACAAGTCTAACCAGATCTCAAAAGGGGTTTTCATTACACATTAACTTAATGCAGCAAAGACCC
The DNA here is from genome assembly GCA_030439765.1 of Tripidium arundinaceum. Classification (NCBI taxonomy): domain Eukaryota; kingdom Viridiplantae; phylum Streptophyta; class Magnoliopsida; order Poales; family Poaceae; genus Tripidium; species Tripidium arundinaceum. Next base: position 10,351 of record JAHUYU010000812.1, on the reverse strand, counting down.
AAACAAGATATGCATGAATGCGCGTCCTATACGTTCCCTCGCTGTTGCCACATATAGGGCAACCGTTCTCAGATTTTTGGCACATCGTTCTCTCCCTGTAGCTAGTCGATGCTAGCGAACTATGCTCGGGGTTAGTGTACCTGCAGAAAACTGGATTAAACCTAGCTAAATCAGCAGAGTGCCATCTAGCCTAGGTACATAACCATAGAAATAGGGCTACTTGTATAACTTCACATGCAACGTCCTAAGTTTTTGGAAAGAGCTTGTTATCAAATTTTAATTTAGAAACTGTTTTCGAAGCTTTATTCCCTCATTTATGCTCTGATACCACCTGTGGCAGAACCGCCTGATTAATATCCTCCTAGGAGTACTTGTCTTTCCATTAGACGCTAAGTACCCCAAGGAGAGCATAGACCAGACTGTTCCGTCGAGCACACCCAGCGGGAGAACTCGAAAATCCACATTTTTCATCAGGATCGCATAATGAGTGGATAAAGCTTATAACATTATTAACCATTTCTTACATCACTTTTAATATAACATCAGCGTTATGAACAATTTAATTTAACAGCGGAAGGTAAACATGTAATCAGTGTACAGCTGGATTAAAGAATTATTCACTAACAAGTTAAAGTATTAACATGATGAACATCGTATACATGAAATGAAAGCAGGTTATAAGTCTTTACTTATAAAACCTTTTTGGTGAAAGTTATAAATAAACTCTATGTCCGCAACGTAAGGAAATCCTCACTGAGCCCACCAGGAGGTTTCCCACATACAAGGGTCAGCTCTATCAGCACCTGTGACCTGCAACAGGGTAGAATAAAACCCTGAGTACTCAATTGTACTCAGCAAGACTTACCCGACAGGAGGAAAATAAAAGACTCCAAGGAGGATGCCAGGCTTATTTGGCTTGCTGATTTTTTGCATCTGCAGAGAAGCATTACTAATAGTGCATCCTTATATTCAAGTTTTAGTAGTTATTTTTAATTCATTAGCTAACCATTCTAAGTAAGCACCTGTTCTACTTTCAAGCAAGTGGTAAGCAATCAGAATCCTTTTATATCATCTCCGTTCCAATTCTTACTACGGTGCTAGACCATAGTCAAGTCGTACCGCAACGACGGCGATTCGCGAATCAATGTGCCCAGCTGGGTATCCCAAAACGCACGCCTCGTCTGTACCCCGAGTACCGACAAGACCAACTTGTTCCACTCCTGTCTAGGGGTCCAGGTCCCCGTCCAAACTTGGACTCAAAGCCCCCAGCACTGAGGCCCGGCCTCAGTCTGGTGCTAAGACCTCCACCTATCCCCGCCTCCAATCAGTCGGTCCGGAAAGAGCCGGAACCCAAGACAAGAGAGTAACAAGCCTTCCGAGCTCCCATAAGCAAGTATGTGCCTGGGATAATAAGTCTGTGACTTGACTACACATCCAACAACGGACGGTCCTCAATCGACACAGGCGGGACAACGCAACCAGAGCCTCGCTCTGTTGCCCAACCAAGTCTAAGTCCATCCAAGAATCCGCAGTCCCGCCCGGTCTCCAATTATTACCCATATACAATTCAGGTGATAGTAATAATAGTAATAACATGAAAAATATAATCCTATCTCTCGCGAGTGACAGGAAATCACTCGACTTCTACCGAAGTCCTATAGCATGGCAACTACGCGATCCTGTCATACTAGTAAGACTCATAGGATAAGGGTATATATATGCAAGTGGGTTTCATGCAACTCCTCAAAACTTAATGCATAACATTATATATAAGGTGCAGAAGGTAGGGGTTATGAACCGGGGCTTGCCTGGGTAACTTATAACCAAAAGTTAGGATTCCATTGCGCGACATGATCACCATTGCAACAGCCTTTGGTCCAACACCAAGTCCTCCGCTTGATCCATCGATCCATCATCGTCCCTAATTGATATGCAATGCAACATATGAATGCATAGCGCGGCAACACATTGCATATTCGCTTCCTACTTTGGTTATTCATATTAAGTACACTAGTTTAGTCCCCCCGTGCTTTAAGTTAATCACTATCGATCATCCATACAAGAATGAGTGAAAGCAAACACTTTAAACACAAGCAGTTTTGGACAGCAACACATCAGTCACATGTTTTAACCCTATATCGAGATTTAGACATCAAACAGAGGTGTTCTTATACTCTATGGAAAGCTTATGAAATTGTCTACAACTTTGTTATTATCACCTGAATTGTATATGGGTAATAATTGGAGACCGGGCGGGACTGCGGATTCTTGGATGGACTTAGACTTGGTTGGGCAACAGAGCGAGGCTCTGGTTGCGTTGTCCCGCCTGTGTCGATTGAGGACCGTCCGTTGTTGGATGTGTAGTCAAGTCACAGACTTATTATCCCAGGCACATACTTGCTTATGGGAGCTCGGAAGGCTTGTTACTCTCTTGTCTTGGGTTCCGGCTCTTTCCGGACCGACTGATTGGAGGCGGGGATAGGTGGAGGTCTTAGCACCAGACTGAGGCCGGGCCTCAGTGCTGGGGGCTTTGAGTCCAAGTTTGGACGGGGACCTGGACCCCTAGACAGGAGTGGAACAAGTTGGTCTTGTCGGTACTCGGGGTACAGACGAGGCGTGCGTTTTGGGATACCCAGCTGGGCACATTGATTCGCGAATCGCCGTCGTTGCGGTACGACTTGACTATGGTCTAGCACCGTAGTAAGAATTGGAACGGAGATGATATAAAAGGATTCTGATTGCTTACCACTTGCTTGAAAGTAGAACAGGTGCTTACTTAGAATGGTTAGCTAATGAATTAAAAATAACTACTAAAACTTGAATATAAGGATGCACTATTAGTAATGCTTCTCTGCAGATGCAAAAAATCAGCAAGCCAAATAAGCCTGGCATCCTCCTTGGAGTCTTTTATTTTCCTCCTGTCGGGTAAGTCTTGCTGAGTACAATTGAGTACTCAGGGTTTTATTCTACCCTGTTGCAGGTCACAGGTGCTGATAGAGCTGACCCTTGTATGTGGGAAACCTCCTGGTGGGCTCAGTGAGGATTTCCTTACGTTGCGGACATAGAGTTTATTTATAACTTTCACCAAAAAGGTTTTATAAGTAAAGACTTATAACCTGCTTTCATTTCATGTATACGATGTTCATCATGTTAATACTTTAACTTGTTAGTGAATAATTCTTTAATCCAGCTGTACACTGATTACATGTTTACCTTCCGCTGTTAAATTAAATTGTTCATAACGCTGATGTTATATTAAAAGTGATGTAAGAAATGGTTAATAATGTTATAAGCTTTATCCACTCATTATGCGATCCTGATGAAAAATGTGGATTTTCGAGTTCTCCCGCTGGGTGTGCTCGACGGAACAGTCTGGTCTATGCTCTCCTTGGGGTACTTAGCGTCTAATGGAAAGACAAGTACTCCTAGGAGGATATTAATCAGGCGGTTCTGCCACAGGTGGTATCAGAGCATAAATGAGGGAATAAAGCTTCGAAAACAGTTTCTAAATTAAAATTTGATAACAAGCTCTTTCCAAAAACTTAGGACGTTGCATGTGAAGTTATACAAGTAGCCCTATTTCTATGGTTATGTACCTAGGCTAGATGGCACTCTGCTGATTTAGCTAGGTTTAATCCAGTTTTCTGCAGGTACACTAACCCCGAGCATAGTTCGCTAGCATCGACTAGCTACAGGGAGAGAACGATGTGCCAAAAATCTGAGAACGGTTGCCCTATATGTGGCAACAGCGAGGGAACGTATAGGACGCGCATTCATGCATATCTTGTTTGGGTCTTTGCTGCATTAAGTTAATGTGTAATGAAAACCCCTTTTGAGATCTGGTTAGACTTGTCTAGGTCTTCTGTTTATCCCTCCCCGAATTTCTTAAAAGCAACCTCAAGCGGTTTACACGCGAAGCAGATAATCCAGGTACAAGCTCAAGAGATACAAGGCACACAACAGTGGCTAGAAAAGATGCAATACTATTATTAGCAAGTTATGGATGTCCCAGCAGAACATTTGAAATTCTTCTCGATTTATGTCCATTTGGAACGGATTTCTTCTGATCCTTCATCCTTGGGAGGAAATCCTTGTTCTGTTTTCACTACCCCTATTATTCTGGTTTCCTTGGCTATATGCTCTGTAATGGTTTCGGGGTCAATGACTTATGGTGCCGCGACGAAACCGAGGGCCCCTGTGGAACAGCTGCCACATGGTCGTGCTGCTTGGCACGCGCTGGTATCGAGGTCCTTGACCAGGATCCGTTACAGGATTGTACTGATACTCCTTCTCTTGCTATCAAACCATTTACGTGAAAATCTCCTTGTGTTCTAATGGGAAATTCATAACGAGTTGATGAAGTAATGCTCTTTTCAAAAGGACAAAGAAGATTATGGTGTTGAGGAAAGTTTATCAATCTTGTGGTCTTCAGTTGTACGTGAAGCTATCAGAATTCCTGTAAAACCTGTCCCGTCGCTCTATTCATGGTTACTGGTCGCGTTAACTCCGTTGGGTCACGTCTGTTTTTGGAAAGAGCTTGTTATCAAATTTTAATTTAGAAACTGTTTTCGAAGCTTTATTCCCTCATTTATGCTCTGATACCACCTGTGGCAGAACCGCCTGATTAATATCCTCCTAGGAGTACTTGTCTTTCCATTAGACGCTAAGTACCCCAAGGAGAGCATAGACCAGACTGTTCCGTCGAGCACACCCAGCGGGAGAACTCGAAAATCCACATTTTTCATCAGGATCGCATAATGAGTGGATAAAGCTTATAACATTATTAACCATTTCTTACATCACTTTTAATATAACATCAGCGTTATGAACAATTTAATTTAACAGCGGAAGGTAAACATGTAATCAGTGTACAGCTGGATTAAAGAATTATTCACTAACAAGTTAAAGTATTAACATGATGAACATCGTATACATGAAATGAAAGCAGGTTATAAGTCTTTACTTATAAAACCTTTTTGGTGAAAGTTATAAATAAACTCTATGTCCGCAACGTAAGGAAATCCTCACTGAGCCCACCAGGAGGTTTCCCACATACAAGGGTCAGCTCTATCAGCACCTGTGACCTGCAACAGGGTAGAATAAAACCCTGAGTACTCAATTGTACTCAGCAAGACTTACCCGACAGGAGGACTTGGTGTTGGACCAAAGGCTGTTGCAATGGTGATCATGTCGCGCAATGGAATCCTAACTTTTGGTTATAAGTTACCCAGGCAAGCCCCGGTTCATAACCCCTACCTTCTGCACCTTATATATAATGTTATGCATTAAGTTTTGAGGAGTTGCATGAAACCCACTTGCATATATATACCCTTATCCTATGAGTCTTACTAGTATGACAGGATCGCGTAGTTGCCATGCTATAGGACTTCGGTAGAAGTCGAGTGATTTCCTGTCACTCGCGAGAGATAGGATTATATTTTTCATGTTATTACTATTATTACTATCACCTGAATTGTATATGGGTAATAATTGGAGACCGGGCGGGACTGCGGATTCTTGGATGGACTTAGACTTGGTTGGGCAACAGAGCGAGGCTCTGGTTGCGTTGTCCCGCCTGTGTCGATTGAGGACCGTCCGTTGTTGGATGTGTAGTCAAGTCACAGACTTATTATCCCAGGCACATACTTGCTTATGGGAGCTCGGAAGGCTTGTTACTCTCTTGTCTTGGGTTCCGGCTCTTTCCGGACCGACTGATTGGAGGCGGGGATAGGTGGAGGTCTTAGCACCAGACTGAGGCCGGGCCTCAGTGCTGGGGGCTTTGAGTCCAAGTTTGGACGGGGACCTGGACCCCTAGACAGGAGTGGAACAAGTTGGTCTTGTCGGTACTCGGGGTACAGACGAGGCGTGCGTTTTGGGATACCCAGCTGGGCACATTGATTCGCGAATCGCCGTCGTTGCGGTACGACTTGACTATGGTCTAGCACCGTAGTAAGAATTGGAACGGAGATGATATAAAAGGATTCTGATTGCTTACCACTTGCTTGAAAGTAGAACAGGTGCTTACTTAGAATGGTTAGCTAATGAATTAAAAATAACTACTAAAACTTGAATATAAGGATGCACTATTAGTAATGCTTCTCTGCAGATGCAAAAAATCAGCAAGCCAAATAAGCCTGGCATCCTCCTTGGAGTCTTTTATTTTCCTCCTGTCGGGTAAGTCTTGCTGAGTACAATTGAGTACTCAGGGTTTTATTCTACCCTGTTGCAGGTCACAGGTGCTGATAGAGCTGACCCTTGTATGTGGGAAACCTCCTGGTGGGCTCAGTGAGGATTTCCTTACGTTGCGGACATAGAGTTTATTTATAACTTTCACCAAAAAGGTTTTATAAGTAAAGACTTATAACCTGCTTTCATTTCATGTATACGATGTTCATCATGTTAATACTTTTAACTTGTTAGTGAATAATTCTTTAATCCAGCTGTACACTGATTACATGTTTACCTTCCGCTGTTAAATTAAATTGTTCATAACGCTGATGTTATATTAAAAGTGATGTAAGAAATGGTTAATAATGTTATAAGCTTTATCCACTCATTATGCGATCCTGATGAAAAATGTGGATTTTCGAGTTCTCCCGCTGGGTGTGCTCGACGGAACAGTCTGGTCTATGCTCTCCTTGGGGTACTTAGCGTCTAATGGAAAGACAAGTACTCCTAGGAGGATATTAATCAGGCGGTTCTGCCACAGGTGGTATCAGAGCATAAATGAGGGAATAAAGCTTCGAAAACAGTTTCTAAATTAAAATTTGATAACAAGCTCTTTCCAAAAACAGACGTGACCCAACGGAGTTAACGCGACCAGTAACCATGAATAGAGCGACGGGACAGGTTTTACAGGAATTCTGATAGCTTCACGTACAACTGAAGACCACAAGATTGATAAACTTTCCTCAACACCATAATCTTCTTTGTCCTTTTGAAAAGAGCATTACTTCATCAACTCGTTATGAATTTCCCATTAGAACACAAGGAGATTTTCACGTAAATGGTTTGATAGCAAGAGAAGGAGTATCAGTACAATCCTGTAACGGATCCTGGTCAAGGACCTCGATACCAGCGCGTGCCAAGCAGCACGACCATGTGGCAGCTGTTCCACAGGGGCCCTCGGTTTCGTCGCGGCACCATAAGTCATTGACCCCGAAACCATTACAGAGCATATAGCCAAGGAAACCAGAATAATAGGGGTAGTGAAAACAGAACAAGGATTTCCTCCCAAGGATGAAGGATCAGAAGAAATCCGTTCCAAATGGACATAAAATCGAGAAGAATTTCAAATGTTCTGCTGGGACATCCATAACTTGCTAATAATAGTATTGCATCTTTTCTAGCCACTGTTGTGTGCCTTGTATCTCTTGAGCTTGTACCTGGATTATCTGCTTCGCGTGTAAACCGCTTGAGGTTGCTTTTAAGAAATTCGGGGAGGGATAAACAGAAGACCTAGACAAGTCTAACCAGATCTCAAAAGGGGTTTTCATTACACATTAACTTAATGCAGCAAAGACCCAAACAAGATATGCATGAATGCGCGTCCTATACGTTCCCTCGCTGTTGCCACATATAGGGCAACCGTTCTCAGATTTTTGGCACATCGTTCTCTCCCTGTAGCTAGTCGATGCTAGCGAACTATGCTCGGGGTTAGTGTACCTGCAGAAAACTGGATTAAACCTAGCTAAATCAGCAGAGTGCCATCTAGCCTAGGTACATAACCATAGAAATAGGGCTACTTGTATAACTTCACATGCAACGTCCTAAGTTTTTGGAAAGAGCTTGTTATCAAATTTTAATTTAGAAACTGTTTTCGAAGCTTTATTCCCTCATTTATGCTCTGATACCACCTGTGGCAGAACCGCCTGATTAATATCCTCCTAGGAGTACTTGTCTTTCCATTAGACGCTAAGTACCCCAAGGAGAGCATAGACCAGACTGTTCCGTCGAGCACACCCAGCGGGAGAACTCGAAAATCCACATTTTTCATCAGGATCGCATAATGAGTGGATAAAGCTTATAACATTATTAACCATTTCTTACATCACTTTTAATATAACATCAGCGTTATGAACAATTTAATTTAACAGCGGAAGGTAAACATGTAATCAGTGTACAGCTGGATTAAAGAATTATTCACTAACAAGTTAAAGTATTAACATGATGAACATCGTATACATGAAATGAAAGCAGGTTATAAGTCTTTACTTATAAAACCTTTTTGGTGAAAGTTATAAATAAACTCTATGTCCGCAACGTAAGGAAATCCTCACTGAGCCCACCAGGAGGTTTCCCACATACAAGGGTCAGCTCTATCAGCACCTGTGACCTGCAACAGGGTAGAATAAAACCCTGAGTACTCAATTGTACTCAGCAAGACTTACCCGACAGGAGGAAAATAAAAGACTCCAAGGAGGATGCCAGGCTTATTTGGCTTGCTGATTTTTTGCATCTGCAGAGAAGCATTACTAATAGTGCATCCTTATATTCAAGTTTTAGTAGTTATTTTTAATTCATTAGCTAACCATTCTAAGTAAGCACCTGTTCTACTTTCAAGCAAGTGGTAAGCAATCAGAATCCTTTTATATCATCTCCGTTCCAATTCTTACTACGGTGCTAGACCATAGTCAAGTCGTACCGCAACGACGGCGATTCGCGAATCAATGTGCCCAGCTGGGTATCCCAAAACGCACGCCTCGTCTGTACCCCGAGTACCGACAAGACCAACTTGTTCCACTCCTGTCTAGGGGTCCAGGTCCCCGTCCAAACTTGGACTCAAAGCCCCCAGCACTGAGGCCCGGCCTCAGTCTGGTGCTAAGACCTCCACCTATCCCCGCCTCCAATCAGTCGGTCCGGAAAGAGCCGGAACCCAAGACAAGAGAGTAACAAGCCTTCCGAGCTCCCATAAGCAAGTATGTGCCTGGGATAATAAGTCTGTGACTTGACTACACATCCAACAACGGACGGTCCTCAATCGACACAGGCGGGACAACGCAACCAGAGCCTCGCTCTGTTGCCCAACCAAGTCTAAGTCCATCCAAGAATCCGCAGTCCCGCCCGGTCTCCAATTATTACCCATATACAATTCAGGTGATAGTAATAATAGTAATAACATGAAAAATATAATCCTATCTCTCGCGAGTGACAGGAAATCACTCGACTTCTACCGAAGTCCTATAGCATGGCAACTACGCGATCCTGTCATACTAGTAAGACTCATAGGATAAGGGTATATATATGCAAGTGGGTTTCATGCAACTCCTCAAAACTTAATGCATAACATTATATATAAGGTGCAGAAGGTAGGGGTTATGAACCGGGGCTTGCCTGGGTAACTTATAACCAAAAGTTAGGATTCCATTGCGCGACATGATCACCATTGCAACAGCCTTTGGTCCAACACCAAGTCCTCCTGTCGGGTAAGTCTTGCTGAGTACAATTGAGTACTCAGGGTTTTATTCTACCCTGTTGCAGGTCACAGGTGCTGATAGAGCTGACCCTTGTATGTGGGAAACCTCCTGGTGGGCTCAGTGAGGATTTCCTTACGTTGCGGACATAGAGTTTATTTATAACTTTCACCAAAAAGGTTTTATAAGTAAAGACTTATAACCTGCTTTCATTTCATGTATACGATGTTCATCATGTTAATACTTTAACTTGTTAGTGAATAATTCTTTAATCCAGCTGTACACTGATTACATGTTTACCTTCCGCTGTTAAATTAAATTGTTCATAACGCTGATGTTATATTAAAAGTGATGTAAGAAATGGTTAATAATGTTATAAGCTTTATCCACTCATTATGCGATCCTGATGAAAAATGTGGATTTTCGAGTTCTCCCGCTGGGTGTACTCGACGGAACAGTCTGGTCTATGCTCTCCTTGGGGTACTTAGCGTCTAATGGAAAGACAAGTACTCCTAGGAGGATATTAATCAGGCGGTTCTGCCACAGGTGGTATCAGAGCATAAATGAGGGAATAAAGCTTCGAAAACAGTTTCTAAATTAAAATTTGATAACAAGCTCTTTCCAAAAACAGACGTGACCCAACGGAGTTAACGCGACCAGTAACCATGAATAGAGCGACGGGACAGGTTTTACAGGAATTCTGATAGCTTCACGTACAACTGAAGACCACAAGATTGATAAACTTTCCTCAACACCATAATCTTCTTTGTCCTTTTGAAAAGAGCATTACTTCATCAACTCGTTATGAATTTCCCATTAGAACACAAGGAGATTTTCACGTAAATGGTTTGATAGCAAGAGAAGGAGTATCAGTACAATCCTGTAACGGATCCTGGTCAAGGACCTCGATACCAGCCGCGTGCCAGCAGCAGACATGT
>JAHUYU010001643.1:0-18108 GCA_030439765.1 Tripidium arundinaceum | reverse complement strand
TTATGTTCTTTGTGGTAGAGTGTTTGTTTGTGCCTAGTTTGCGTGTTTCATAGATTAATTAGTGCTCTAAAATTTGATTAAAATGCTGAAAACGGCCTCTTTGGAATCTGCCAAGTCTGGGTTGTTCACCGACGCTGCTAGTTTGACGTTCCGTGTTCTCCAAATCTTTCTAAACCACAGTGGTGATCCCTCTACAAGAGTTGGATTTTGTACATAAGAGAAGAACCTTGCAAAATTTTGGAAGGTGTTGGATCAAGTTTGGACCTTCAAAATCAAAGTCAAACAGGAGCAGATCTCACTATTGGAACCCAGTTCATGAACTCAGTTTTCTCGCTGACACTGCTGACTTTAGCCCTAATTACCCGCCAATCTGTTGCACTAATGGACTTGGTCCCTTAATCAAAGTTGGAGAGTGAACTGTTGGGAAGATCTTTTGCTACCGTCGCCGAAACCGAATCTCGTTGGAATGTCAAGAAAAGGAGATTCCAAAATAGTCAAAACGTTGTGCACCACATGTCACTACCCACGCCTTGCTCTAAAATGCGACATGGCGCCCCTGTCACGCCCACGCCCTGCCAATGCCGCGCTGCTCCCTCTCCCTGCCTTCTTCTACACGCCGAGGTCGCCTTACTCGCCCTCGCGCTTCATCCCGCTCTCTCTGCCTCGCTCCTCTCCCTCTCTCGCCCTGCTGCTCGCGCACGAGTTTCGCCATGGCCGACCGAGCTCACTGCGTTGCCATTATTCCTCGGTCCAAGCCATCCTCGTGGCCTCCAGCCACCTCCACCCTACTCCCCTTGCCGCGCCGCCCCACAGCGCCCCATCCCCGGCCTCGCTCTTCACCGGGAGTGGCATGCGTGCGGCCGGCCACGCCGGGCTGCCGTCCCCGTTCCGCGCCCTGCACCTCGCCTCCTAGCGAGTGCGCCCCGCCGCTGCGTAGCCCTCGCTCACACGAGCGCTGCCGCCGTAGCCTGCCTAGCCGCGCGCTGCCGCCGCCCACCTGGCCGGCGCTGCCGCAGCTAGCGTGCCCGCCACCATGGGCTGGCAAGCCACAGAGGGCCGGCTCAGGCCTTGCCACGGCCAGCCCGAGGCCACGTGGGCCCCCGCGCACCTCGCCGACGAGCTTCCCACCGCCGCCGTGCCTTGCCTGGCTGGGATTGACCGCCGACCGGTGCTCCTCTACTCCATGCATCGAGTGGAAGGAGAAAGGTGAAGATCAAAACTTTTGTTTGGACCTTAGTGCAAGTTCCTTGACTGAAATGAATAGTACATCACAGTGCTAGTGGATGGCGGGTTGAATAGAGAGAAGCTCAGTGGTCTCTTCGCAATGGCGCCTCCCTGGTTGGACCGCGCGTGGCCTTTTTGCCTGCTCGGCCCGGGCCGCAGCCGCGCGCGCTGGGCCGCATGTGGCCCGCAGCTGCTTTTTCCTTTCGTTCGGCCTTTTTCTTTTTCTTTAAACCGACTGAATCTTCTAAAATTGATAACAATTCACAAAAAAATCCTAAAATGCAAAACCAGTTTTGTTACACTCCACACAACCAGATCTATGCGGTAGGAATATGATATAATGTGGTTTAGTATAAAGTTTTTGCTGTAGATGTAAAGCTATGCTTTTTAGTGTTTATGCTTAATTAAGTAATTAGCTTTAGTATATGCTTTACCTTGTGTTACAACATGTTTTCCATGACAATTGTGCTAGATATGAACTGAACAAAGTGCTTCCTAACTCTTTTTAGTAGTAGATGTGTGCTTAACATATTGTTCTAGCTTGCGCTGCATGTTTAATTGCTAGAATGGTTATTTTGATAACTTGTGTATGTTGTTCATAACCACCAACACTTCACACTTTAACTTGTTTGTGAAGTTAATAATGAACCCGCAAGTAAGTCTCTTTCAGAGAGGATGAGAGTGGGATGAAGCGCGAGGGCGAGTAAGGCGACCTCGGCGTGTAGAAGAAGGCAGGGAGAGGGAGCAGCGCGGCATTGGCAGGGCGTGGGCGTGACAGGGGCGCCATGTCGCATTTTAGAGCAAGGCGTGGGTAGTGACATGTGGTGCACAACGTTTTGACTATTTTGGAATCTCCTTTTCTTGACATTCCAACGAGATTCGGTTTCGGCGACGGTAGCAAAAGATCTTCCCAACAGTTCACTCTCCAACTTTGATTAAGGGACCAAGTCCATTAGTGCAACAGATTGGCGGGTAATTAGGGCTAAAGTCAGCAGTGTCAGCGAGAAAACTGAGTTCATGAACTGGGTTCCAATAGTGAGATCTGCTCCTGTTTGACTTTGATTTTGAAGGTCCAAACTTGATCCAACACCTTCCAAAATTTTGCAAGGTTCTTCTCTTATGTACAAAATCCAACTCTTGTAGAGGGATCACCACTGTGGTTTAGAAAGATTTGGAGAACACGGAACGTCAAACTAGCAGCGTCGGTGAACAACCCAGACTTGGCAGATTCCAAAGAGGCCGTTTTCAGCATTTTAATCAAATTTTAGAGCACTAATTAATCTATGAAACACGCAAACTAGGCACAAACAAACACTCTACCACAAAGAACATAACTTATACTAAGGTTTTCATATCGACAAAATTTTAAGTATATTAATAAAACAATTATTTATTCAGTCTAAAAAGCTATTAAGAAATTAAAACAATTTAGACTTTTGAAGCCTTTTTAATCATTTTCTTCACATTTTTCCAAAACAAACCCTAAACAAATTTTGTTCTAGAGAATATTTAGATGTGTTTAAGCACAAAAATCAAGGTTGGTTGATATCACATATGTTGACTTTATTCACAAAGGTGATTTAAACAAACATGTACCGTATCATTTCATGCAAGAATATATCACCAAACATAGGAAACTTCTTTATTAGGTTTTATTAAGCCTTAAACTATTGCTAAACAGGTGTGTAACACTAGGGGTGTTATAGATAAGGTGGACATAGTGAAGGAGGTATATGATTTTCAGTCATGTCCATTATAAAGACAGATTTGTGTAGTAAAATGGGCGATGAATGGCTCAATGACTTGATGATATGCAATATTGAGAGGGAGATATTTAAAAATATTGATAATGAAAAGATCAAAAAGTGGTTTCAAGAGATGAAAAAACACCGTATGTTATTGCCTAAAAAATTAGTGGTATGCTCTATTCTCTTCTAAATTCATAATTTGGAGGTCCATATTGTTTTACTCGCGGTGCGGTGCTGTGGCATGGCGGGCATGCGAGGCTGCAGTGTAGCGGCATGGCGGCCCGAGCAAGATGCGCCGGAGTGGCATAGCGAGGAGTGGTGGTGCCCGCATGTCTGTGAGTGCGCGCGGTGTGGCGCGCGTGAGGGCTGCGATAGAGCAACGCGAGGCAAGGCGCGGTGGCGTGCACACATTAGTAGGTGGGCGCACGGTCGCGTACCCTCTTGTAAGGATCCCTGCTAAGCCTAGAGCGGGGTGAATAGGCATATCTGAAAACTTAACAACAACTAAAACAGTTGATCAGCACACTGTCGGAAGTTCCGACGTGACTTTCGATGTGAGTTCTGACACCCGGAAGTTCCGACGTTTGCCAAGACTTCCGACACCCGGAAGTTCCGACATAAACTGCTGGAAGTTCCGACCCCTACAGAAAGCTATGAAACCGGAATCAAATCGACTTCAAAAATAGATCTACGAATTACCCCACTTCCTAAGATGTAGATGAAGGTGATGTGGTACTTCCTTGCCACTACCTAAGAAATAGCTTGAGGGAGAGAGAGACAACGAAGAGCAAGTAATCTCAAGTAATCACAACAACAACAAGCACGTGGGACACAAGGATTTATCCCGAGGTTCAGCTCACCACTAAGGCTTGCCTACGTCCCCGTTGTTGAGGTGACCACTAAGGTCGGAGTCTCTTTCACCTCCTTGCCTCTCTCAAGCAACCACAAAGGTAAACTCGAGTTCTTCACTAGAAAATCGAGGGTGATACAAACTTCCCAAGGTTCTCCTACAGATCGGGAGCTCTTGGGCAACGCCTAGCCGGCTAGGGCAAAGCCCCAAGTTTAACAAATGCAAATCCAACTGGCTTGACGAAGAAATCAAGTGCTCAAGCTTTGAATTGATGTTTCTCTCACCAAATCCCTTCTCTCAACTCAAACTCTTGCAAGATTTGAAGCTAGGAGCAAAGAGGTGGAGAGGAGAGAGCCTTGAGAGCTAGAGAGGTGTTTTTCTGAGGTTTGGGGCGTGAGGAATGAGTGGGTAATGGTTAGAATTGAGGAGAGGGATATTTATACTCATAGGCAAAAACTGACTGTTCAAATCTACGTCGGGACTTCCGACCTATATAGAAAATACTGTTCACGCAAGGTCAAAGTCACTACGAGAAGGTCACAGTTGGGACTTCCGACGTACATCATCACTTCCGACGGTCGGGACTTCCGACGTATGTCATCACTTCCGACATGAGTCATGACTTTCGACGGTCGGGAGTTCCGACTTACGTCGGGACTTCCAACACCAAAAGTCACTAAAAGCTATTCAACGTGCTCGTGAAGTGATAGAGTGTCTCTCCTTTGATTTTATTTTTATACTTGAGCACTCTATCTTCCTCAGACCACCTAGATTTGCATCCCCCTTTATAGTGCAGCATAGCCTAAACTCAAGATCAAATATCAAAGAATTTAAATACTTTTGAGTCCATCACCGCGTCGTTTTGTAACTCGGGCTCCACCATCTCATGTATTATCCTCATTCTTATTTTACCTGCTAGTCATCTCAGTTATAGTTCAATGTTTTTGTATGCTCTAATTGTGTTGTCATCAATCACCAAAAAGGGGGAGATTGTAAGTGCAATCAAGCCCTAATTGTGGGTTTTGGTGATAATGACCACATAATTAGAGGACTAATGAGATTTATCGAGATGACTAGCAGGTAAAATAAGAATGAGGATAATACATGAGATGGTGGAGCCCGAGTTACAAAACGACGCGGTGATGGACTCAAAAGTATTTAAATTCTTTGATATTTGATCTTGAGTTTAGGCTATGCTGCACTATAAAGGGGGATGCAAATCTAGGTGGTCTGAGGAAGATAGAGTGCTCAAGTATAAAAATAAAATCAAAGGAGAGACACTCTATCACTTCACGAGCACGTTGAATAGCTTTTAGTGACTTTTGGTGTTGGAAGTCCCGACGTAAGTCGGAACTCCCGACCGTCGAAAGTCATGACTCATGTCGGAAGTGATGACATACGTCGGAAGTCCCGACCGTCGGAAGTGATGATGTACGTCGGAAGTCCCAACTGTGACCTTCTCGTAGTGACTTTGACCTTGCGTGAACAGTATTTTCTATATAGGTCGGAAGTCCCGACGTAGATTTGAACAGTCAGTTTTTGCCTATGAGTATAAATATCCCTCTCCTCAATTCTAACCATTACCCACTCATTCCTCACGCCCCAAACCTCAGAAAAACACCTCTCTAGCTCTCAAGGCTCTCTCCTCTCCACCTCTTTGCTCCTAGCTTCAAATCTTGCAAGAGTTTGAGTTGAGAGAAGGGATTTGGTGAGAGAAACATCAATTCAAAGCTTGAGCACTTGATTTCTTCGTCAAGCCAGTTGGATTTGCATTTGTTAAACTTGGGGCTTTGCCCCTAGCCGGCTAGGCGTTGCCCAAGAGCTCCCGATCTGTAGGAGAACCTTGGGAAGTTTGTATCACCCTCGATTTTCTAGTGAAGAACTCGAGTTTACCTTTGTGGTTGCTTGAGAGAGGCAAGGAGGTGAAAGAGACTCCGACCTTAGTGGTCACCTCAACAACGGGGACGTAGGCAAGCCTTAGTGGTGAGCTGAACCTCGGGATAAATCCTTGTGTCCCACGTGCTTGTTGTTGTTGTGATTACTTGAGATTACTTGCTCTTCGTTGTCTCTCTCTCCCTCAAGCTATTTCTTAGGTAGTGGCAAGGAAGTACCACATCACCTTCATCTACATCTTAGGAAGTGGGGTAATTCGTAGATCTATTTTTGAAGTCGATTTGATTCCGGTTTCATAGCTTTCTGTAGGGGTCGGAACTTCCAGCAGTTTATGTCGGAACTTCCGGGTGTCGGAAGTCTTGGCAAACGTCGGAACTTCCGGGTGTCAGAACTCACATCGAAAGTCACGTCGGAACTTCCGACAGTGTGCTGATCAACTGTTTTAGTTGTTGTTAAGTTTTCAGATATGCCTATTCACCCCGCTCTAGGCTTAGCAGGGATCCTTACAAGAGGGTACGCGACCGTGCGCCCACCTACTAATGTGTGCACGCCACCGCGCCTTGCCTCGCGTTGCTCTATCGCAGCCCTCACGCGCGCCACACCGCGCGCACTCACAGACATGCGGGCACCACCACTCCTCGCTATGCCACTCCGGCGCATCTTGCTCGGGCCGCCATGCCGCTACACTGCAGCCTCGCATGCCCGCCATGCCACAGCACCGCACCGCGAGTAAAACAATATGGACCTCCAAATTATGAATTTAGAAGAGAATAGAGCATACCACTAATTTTTTAGGCAATAACATACGGTGTTTTTTCATCTCTTGAAACCACTTTTTGATCTTTTCATTATCAATATTTTTAAATATCTCCCTCTCAATATTGCATATCATCAAGTCATTGAGCCATTCATCGCCCATTTTACTACACAAATCTGTCTTTATAATGGACATGACTGAAAATCATATACCTCCTTCACTATGTCCACCTTATCTATAACACCCCTAGTGTTACACACCTGTTTAGCAATAGTTTAAGGCTTAATAAAACCTAATAAAGAAGTTTCCTATGTTTGGTGATATATTCTTGCATGAAATGATACGGTACATGTTTGTTTAAATCACCTTTGTGAATAAAGTCAACATATGTGATATCAACCAACCTTGATTTTTGTGCTTAAACACATCTAAATATTCTCTAGAACAAAATTTGTTTAGGGTTTGTTTTGGAAAAATGTGAAGAAAATGATTAAAAAGGCTTCAAAAGTCTAAATTGTTTTAATTTCTTAATAGCTTTTTAGACTGAATAAATAATTGTTTTATTAATATACTTAAAATTTTGTCGATATGAAAACCTTAGTATAAGTTATGTTCTTTGTGGTAGAGTGTTTGTTTGTGCCTAGTTTGCGTGTTTCATAGATTAATTAGTGCTCTAAAATTTGATTAAAATGCTGAAAACGGCCTCTTTGGAATCTGCCAAGTCTGGGTTGTTCACCGACGCTGCTAGTTTGACGTTCCGTGTTCTCCAAATCTTTCTAAACCACAGTGGTGATCCCTCTACAAGAGTTGGATTTTGTACATAAGAGAAGAACCTTGCAAAATTTTGGAAGGTGTTGGATCAAGTTTGGACCTTCAAAATCAAAGTCAAACAGGAGCAGATCTCACTATTGGAACCCAGTTCATGAACTCAGTTTTCTCGCTGACACTGCTGACTTTAGCCCTAATTACCCGCCAATCTGTTGCACTAATGGACTTGGTCCCTTAATCAAAGTTGGAGAGTGAACTGTTGGGAAGATCTTTTGCTACCGTCGCCGAAACCGAATCTCGTTGGAATGTCAAGAAAAGGAGATTCCAAAATAGTCAAAACGTTGTGCACCACATGTCACTACCCACGCCTTGCTCTAAAATGCGACATGGCGCCCCTGTCACGCCCACGCCCTGCCAATGCCGCGCTGCTCCCTCTCCCTGCCTTCTTCTACACGCCGAGGTCGCCTTACTCGCCCTCGCGCTTCATCCCACTCTCATCCTCTCTGAAAGAGACTTACTTGCGGGTTCATTATTAACTTCACAAACAAGTTAAAGTGTGAAGTGTTGGTGGTTATGAACAACATACACAAGTTATCAAAATAACCATTCTAGCAATTAAACATGCAGCGCAAGCTAGAACAATATGTTAAGCACACATCTACTACTAAAAAGAGTTAGGAAGCACTTTGTTCAGTTCATATCTAGCACAATTGTCATGGAAAACATGTTGTAACACAAGGTAAAGCATATACTAAAGCTAATTACTTAATTAAGCATAAACACTAAAAAGCATAGCTTTACATCTACAGCAAAAACTTTATACTAAACCACATTATATCATATTCCTACCGCATAGATCTGGTTGTGTGGAGTGTAACAAAACTGGTTTTGCATTTTTAGGATTTTTTTGTGAATTGTTATCAATTTTAGAAGATTCAGTCGGTTTAAAGAAAAAGAAAAAGGCCGAACGAAAGGAAAAAGCAGCTGCGGGCCACATGCGGCCCAGCGCGCGCGGCTGCGGCCCGGGCCGAGCAGGCAAAAAGGCCCACGCGCGGTCCAACCAGGGAGGCGCCATTGCGAAGAGACCACTGAGCTTCTCTCTATTCAACCCGCCATCCACTAGCACTGTGATGTACTATTCATTTCAGTCAAGGAACTTGCACTAAGGTCCAAACAAAAGTTTTGATCTTCACCTTTCTCCTTCCACTCGATGCATGGAGTAGAGGAGCACCGGTCGGCGGTCAATCCCAGCCAGGCAAGGCACGGCGGCGGTGGGAAGCTCGTCGGCGAGGTGCGCGGGGGCCCACGTGGCCTCGGGCTGGCCGTGGCAAGGCCTGAGCCGGCCCTCTGTGGCTTGCCAGCCCATGGTGGCGGGCACGCTAGCTGCGGCAGCGCCGGCCAGGTGGGCGGCGGCAGCGCGCGGCTAGGCAGGCTACGGCGGCAGCGCTCGTGTGAGCGAGGGCTACGCAGCGGCGGGGCGCACTCGCTAGGAGGCGAGGTGCAGGGCGCGGAACGGGGACGGCAGCCCGGCGTGGCCGGCCGCACGCATGCCACTCCCGGTGAAGAGCGAGGCCGGGGATGGGGCGCTGTGGGGCGGCGCGGCAAGGGGAGTAGGGTGGAGGTGGCTGGAGGCCACGAGGATGGCTTGGACCGAGGAATAATGGCAACGCAGTGAGCTCGGTCGGCCATGGCGAAACTCGTGCGCGAGCAGCAGGGCGAGAGAGGGAGAGGAGCGAGGCAGAGAGAGCGGGATGAAGCGCGAGGGCGAGTAAGGCGACCTCGGCGTGTAGAAGAAGGCAGGGAGAGGGAGCAGCGCGGCATTGGCAGGGCGTGGGCGTGACAGGGGCGCCATGTCGCATTTTAGAGCAAGGCGTGGGTAGTGACATGTGGTGCACAACGTTTTGACTATTTTGGAATCTCCTTTTCTTGACATTCCAACGAGATTCGGTTTCGGCGACGGTAGCAAAAGATCTTCCCAACAGTTCACTCTCCAACTTTGATTAAGGGACCAAGTCCATTAGTGCAACAGATTGGCGGGTAATTAGGGCTAAAGTCAGCAGTGTCAGCGAGAAAACTGAGTTCATGAACTGGGTTCCAATAGTGAGATCTGCTCCTGTTTGACTTTGATTTTGAAGGTCCAAACTTGATCCAACACCTTCCAAAATTTTGCAAGGTTCTTCTCTTATGTACAAAATCCAACTCTTGTAGAGGGATCACCACTGTGGTTTAGAAAGATTTGGAGAACACGGAACGTCAAACTAGCAGCGTCGGTGAACAACCCAGACTTGGCAGATTCCAAAGAGGCCGTTTTCAGCATTTTAATCAAATTTTAGAGCACTAATTAATCTATGAAACACGCAAACTAGGCACAAACAAACACTCTACCACAAAGAACATAACTTATACTAAGGTTTTCATATCGACAAAATTTTAAGTATATTAATAAAACAATTATTTATTCAGTCTAAAAAGCTATTAAGAAATTAAAACAATTTAGACTTTTGAAGCCTTTTTAATCATTTTCTTCACATTTTTCCAAAACAAACCCTAAACAAATTTTGTTCTAGAGAATATTTAGATGTGTTTAAGCACAAAAATCAAGGTTGGTTGATATCACATATGTTGACTTTATTCACAAAGGTGATTTAAACAAACATGTACCGTATCATTTCATGCAAGAATATATCACCAAACATAGGAAACTTCTTTATTAGGTTTTATTAAGCCTTAAACTATTGCTAAACAGGTGTGTAACACTAGGGGTGTTATAGATAAGGTGGACATAGTGAAGGAGGTATATGATTTTCAGTCATGTCCATTATAAAGACAGATTTGTGTAGTAAAATGGGCGATGAATGGCTCAATGACTTGATGATATGCAATATTGAGAGGGAGATATTTAAAAATATTGATAATGAAAAGATCAAAAAGTGGTTTCAAGAGATGAAAAAACACCGTATGTTATTGCCTAAAAAATTAGTGGTATGCTCTATTCTCTTCTAAATTCATAATTTGGAGGTCCATATTGTTTTACTCGCGGTGCGGTGCTGTGGCATGGCGGGCATGCGAGGCTGCAGTGTAGCGGCATGGCGGCCCGAGCAAGATGCGCCGGAGTGGCATAGCGAGGAGTGGTGGTGCCCGCATGTCTGTGAGTGCGCGCGGTGTGGCGCGCGTGAGGGCTGCGATAGAGCAACGCGAGGCAAGGCGCGGTGGCGTGCACACATTAGTAGGTGGGCGCACGGTCGCGTACCCTCTTGTAAGGATCCCTGCTAAGCCTAGAGCGGGGTGAATAGGCATATCTGAAAACTTAACAACAACTAAAACAGTTGATCAGCACACTGTCGGAAGTTCCGACGTGACTTTCGATGTGAGTTCTGACACCCGGAAGTTCCGACGTTTGCCAAGACTTCCGACACCCGGAAGTTCCGACATAAACTGCTGGAAGTTCCGACCCCTACAGAAAGCTATGAAACCGGAATCAAATCGACTTCAAAAATAGATCTACGAATTACCCCACTTCCTAAGATGTAGATGAAGGTGATGTGGTACTTCCTTGCCACTACCTAAGAAATAGCTTGAGGGAGAGAGAGACAACGAAGAGCAAGTAATCTCAAGTAATCACAACAACAACAAGCACGTGGGACACAAGGATTTATCCCGAGGTTCAGCTCACCACTAAGGCTTGCCTACGTCCCCGTTGTTGAGGTGACCACTAAGGTCGGAGTCTCTTTCACCTCCTTGCCTCTCTCAAGCAACCACAAAGGTAAACTCGAGTTCTTCACTAGAAAATCGAGGGTGATACAAACTTCCCAAGGTTCTCCTACAGATCGGGAGCTCTTGGGCAACGCCTAGCCGGCTAGGGGCAAAGCCCCAAGTTTAACAAATGCAAATCCAACTGGCTTGACGAAGAAATCAAGTGCTCAAGCTTTGAATTGATGTTTCTCTCACCAAATCCCTTCTCTCAACTCAAACTCTTGCAAGATTTGAAGCTAGGAGCAAAGAGGTGGAGAGGAGAGAGCCTTGAGAGCTAGAGAGGTGTTTTTCTGAGGTTTGGGGCGTGAGGAATGAGTGGGTAATGGTTAGAATTGAGGAGAGGGATATTTATACTCATAGGCAAAAACTGACTGTTCAAATCTACGTCGGGACTTCCGACCTATATAGAAAATACTGTTCACGCAAGGTCAAAGTCACTACGAGAAGGTCACAGTTGGGACTTCCGACGTACATCATCACTTCCGACGGTCGGGACTTCCGACGTATGTCATCACTTCCGACATGAGTCATGACTTTCGACGGTCGGGAGTTCCGACTTACGTCGGGACTTCCAACACCAAAAGTCACTAAAAGCTATTCAACGTGCTCGTGAAGTGATAGAGTGTCTCTCCTTTGATTTTATTTTTATACTTGAGCACTCTATCTTCCTCAGACCACCTAGATTTGCATCCCCCTTTATAGTGCAGCATAGCCTAAACTCAAGATCAAATATCAAAGAATTTAAATACTTTTGAGTCCATCACCGCGTCGTTTTGTAACTCGGGCTCCACCATCTCATGTATTATCCTCATTCTTATTTTACCTGCTAGTCATCTCGATAAATCTCATTAGTCCTCTAATTATGTGGTCATTATCACCAAAACCCACAATTAGGGCTTGATTGCACTTACAATCTCCCCCTTTTTGGTGATTGATGACAACACAATTAGAGCATACAAAAACATTGAACTATAACTGAGATTTTCAAGCCATGGGTGTAGAGACTCCCCCTAAGTATGTGAACGGAGAATTGAATTCTCAAATTGGCGTAAGAGGCCAAAATTCACATATAAATTTAAGAGATGGGGCTCGCCCTACATCCATGCTTTTGTGGGGTGCTGCACACAGTGTCACAAGAATATACGTGATGCATATGACAGGTATGCAGACAGAAAGAGCTGACAAGCTAGATAAGCACACAACCATGGCAACGAAAAAATTGTACCCCCTTCTCATTCTCACCCTCTCATTCTCCCCCTTTGGCAACAAGCACCAAAAAGAGAGAACAAGAAGAAAAAGCGAGAGAAAAGGATACAACAAACAAATTGATCTCGTCCCAACAGATTTTTTTAAAGATTTTGAAGCACAATATTAAACTTTTGCAAACCTTTTGCCTAGAAGCTAGTTGATCAATCAAAGGTGTGCAAAATTTCAAACCATGTTACGAGAGTCAAGTATATTTAGCTCACTACGCAAAGCACGAAACCTTGACTCGTCGAGAGGCTTAGTGAAGATATCGGCTAGTTGCTTTTCGGTGCTCACATGACGAATTTCGATATCTCCTTTGGTTTCGTGGTCTCTTAAGAAATGATGTCAGATGTCTATATGTTTGGTTCTTGAGTGGCTTACGGGATTGTTTGCAAGCTTTATGGCACTTTCATTATCACACAAGAGTGGGATTTTGGTAAAGTGACATCCGAAATCTTGAAGGGTTTACTTCATCCAAAGTAGTTGAGCACAACATGCACCGACTGCAACATACTTGGCCTCGGTGGTGGAAAGGGCTACATAATTTTGCTTTTTAGAACTCCAAGACACTAGGGACCGTCCAAGGAATTGACATGTCCCCGAAGTGCTTTTTCGATCTACCTTGCAACCGGCGTAATCGGAATCCGAATACCCAAGTAGATCGAACTTGGAACCCTTAGGATACCACAAGCCAAGGTTAGGAGTGTGTACTAAATATCTCAAGATTCTCTTAACGGCCATCAAATGGCACTCTTTCGGGTTAGCTTGAAATCTAGCACACATGCACACACTAAGCATAGTATCAGTCCTAGATGCGCACAAATAGAGTAGAGAGCCGATCATGGAACGATATACCTTTTGGTCGATGGCTTTCCCTTCCTCATTGAGATCAAGATGTCCATTGGTTGGCATGGGCGTCTTGATGGGCTTTGCATTTGCCATGTCAAACTTCTTTAGCATATCATGGGTGTACTTCGTTTGGCTAATAAAAGTTCCTTCCTTCACTTGCTTGATTTGAAATCCGAGAAAGAACTTCAATTCACCCATCATAGACATCTCAAATCTCTTTGTCATGATCCTACTAAATTCCTCACAAAAAGAATGATTAGTACTACCAAATAGTATGTCATCAACATATATTTGGCACACAAAAATATCCCCATTAACTTTGTGAGTGAAAAGGGTAGGATCGGCTTTCCCTATTTGAAAGCCTTGTTTTAGCAATAATTCCTTAAGGCATTCATACCATGCTCTTGGTGCTTGCTTAAGCCCATAGAGCACTTTTGGAGTTTGTAAACGTGGTTGGGGAACTTGGGATCTTCAAATCCTGGTGGTTGCTCAGCATAGACAAGTTCTTGTATGGGGCCACTGAGAAATGCACTCTTCACGTCCATTTGATACAACTTGAAGTTGTGATGAGCAGCATAGGCTAGAAGCATCCGGATTGCTTCAAGTCTTGCCACCGGTGCATAAGTTTCTTCAAAGTCCAAGCCCTCAACTTGAGTGAAGCCTTGAGCGACCAATCTTGCCTTGTTCCTTGTCACCACGCCATTTTCATCTTGCTTGTTCCGGAAGACCCATTTGGTTCCAATCACATTGGTATTGGGCCTCTTAACCAAGGTCCACACTTGGTTTCTCTCGAAGTTGTTGAGCTCTTCTTGCATGGCCATTAC
The DNA here is from genome assembly GCA_030439765.1 of Tripidium arundinaceum. Taxonomy (NCBI): domain Eukaryota; kingdom Viridiplantae; phylum Streptophyta; class Magnoliopsida; order Poales; family Poaceae; genus Tripidium; species Tripidium arundinaceum. The sequence goes on along the minus strand of JAHUYU010001643.1, from coordinate 4,194 downwards.
CCAATCCGGATCATCAAGTGCTTGTTCTTCCTTGAGAGGTTCCAAAGAGGAAACAAACGAGTAAAATTGAAAAAAATTTGCTAAACGAGAGCGAGTTGTTACCCCCTTCCGAAGACTCCCAAGGATATTGTCAACGGGATGGTCCCGTTGTATCGTTTGTCTTAGCCTTAGGTGATCAATGGCCTCATCTTGATCTGCTGGAGCTTCATCATCATATTGCTCAAGTTTGGGTTGTAGGTTTTGTCCACGAACTGGAGTGTGATCAACTGCAGCTGTTGGGGAGGGTGCTGCATTGCCGCTCTATTGTGCTGCAGCAGGGGTTTGCTCCCCCTCAATATCAGGTACGTCAGCGAAAACTTGTTCATCAGCAGCTTGGGAAACCACCAGACTAGTGACTTCATCTTCTTGTGGCCCAATATCGCCAATAGCCAATTGCTTGATTGCATCACAAGGTGGATCCTCCTTTCCTACAACACTTGAATCAACTTGCTCTACTTGAGAGCCATTAGGTTCATCAAATGTCACGTCTACTGCTATTTCAACTCTCTCGGAGGTTTTGTTGAAAACACGATAAGCATGCTCATTTGATCCATAACCAAGAAGAAAATCTTCATCAACTTTAGGTGCAAACTTAGAGGTTTTGGGTTTCTTGTTAAGTATGAAACACTTACACCTAAACACTCTAAAGTAAGACACTTTGGGCTTGTTACCGGTTAGAAGCTCATATGAAGTCTTCTTCAACTTCTTGTGTAGGTAGAGGCGATTGATGGCATGGCAAGCGGTGTTGACGGCGTCACACCAAAAGATGTCCGGCGTCATTTACTCATCTAGCATTGTTCTTGCCATGTCAATGAGTGTACGGTTGGTCCTCTCTACTACACCATTTTGTTGAGGGGTGTATGGACTTAAAAACTCATGCTTGATGCCCTCTTCATCAAAAAACTCCTCAACTTGAGTGTTCTTGAATTTGATCCCATTGTCACTTCTCATCTTCTTGATGGGGAGACCGAACTCCTTTGAGCTCTTCTAACAAATGTCTTCACTTTGTCTCTAACTTGACACTTGTCAAACAAGAAAAATACCCAAGTGAAACGGGAATAGTCATCAACAATAACAAGATCATATTTGTTATCCCCAATACTTAGGTAGGCGACCGGTCCAAAGTGATCCATGTGTATGAGCTCCAATGGTTGTGTGGTGGTCATGATGCTCTTTGGTGGGTGAGGTACGCCTACTTGCTTTCCGACTTGACAAGCGCTACAAATCCTATCTTTCTCAAAGTGAACATTTGTTAGTCCAAGAATGTGTTCCTCCTTTTGAAGTTTGGCCAAGTTCCTCATCCCAACATGGGCTAGTCGGCGATGCCAAACGAAGTACACCCATGATATGCTAAAGAAGTTTGACATGGCAAATGCAAAGCCCATCAAGACGCCCATGCCAACCAATGGACATCTTGATCTCAATGAGGAAGGGAAAGCCATCGACCAAAAGGTATATCGTTCCATGATCGGCTCTCTACTCTATTTGTGCGCATCTAGGACTGATACTATGCTTAGTGTGTGCATGTGTGCTAGATTTCAAGCTAACCCGAAAGAGTGCCATTTGATGGCCGTTAAGAGAATCTTGAGATATTTAGTACACACTCCTAACCTTGGCTTGTGGTATCCTAAGGGTTCCAAGTTCGATCTACTTGGGTATTCGGATTCCGATTACGCCGGTTGCAAGGTAGATCGAAAAAGCACTTCGGGGACATGTCAATTCCTTGGACGGGTCCCTAGTGTCTTGGAGTTCTAAAAAGCAAAATTATGTAGCCCTTTCCACCACCGAGGCCAAGTATGTTGCAGTCGGTGCATGTTGTGCTCAACTACTTTGGATGAAGTAAACCCTTCAAGATTTCGGATGTCACTTTACCAAAATCCCACTCTTGTGTGATAATGAAAGTGCCATAAAGCTTGCAAACAATCCCGTAAGCCACTCAAGAACCAAACATATAGACATCTGACATCATTTCTTAAGAGACCACGAAACCAAAGGAGATATCGAAATTCGTCATGTGAGCACCGAAAAGCAACTAGCCGATATCTTCACTAAGCCTCTCGACGAAAAGGTCAAGGTTTCGTGCTTTGCGTAGTGAGCTAAATATACTTGACTCTCGTAACATGGTTTGAAATTTTGCACACCTTTGATTGATCAACTAGCTTCTAGGCAAAAGGTTTGCAAAAGTTTAATATTGTGCTTCAAAATCTTTAAAAAAATCTGTTGGGACGAGATCAATTTGTTTGTTGTATCCTTTTCTCTCGCTTTTTCTTCTTGTTCTCTCTTTTTGGTGCTTGTTGCCAAAGGGGGAGAATGAGAGGGTGAGAATGAGAAGGGGGTACAATTTTTTCGTTGCCATGGTTGTGTGCTTATCTAGCTTGTCAGCTCTTTCTGTCTGCATACCTGTCATATGCATCACGTATATTCTTGTGACACTGTGTGCAGCACCCCACAAAAGCATGGATGTAGGGCGAGCCCCATCTCTTAAATTTATATGTGAATTTTGGCCTCTTACGCCAATTTGAGAATTCAATTCTCCGTTCACATACTTAGGGGGAGTCTCTACACCCATGGCTTGAAAATCTCAGTTATAGTTCAATGTTTTTGTATGCTCTAATTGTGTTGTCATCAATCACCAAAAAGGGGGAGATTGTAAGTGCAATCAAGCCCTAATTGTGGGTTTTGGTGATAATGACCACATAATTAGAGGACTAATGAGATTTATCGAGATGACTAGCAGGTAAAATAAGAATGAGGATAATACATGAGATGGTGGAGCCCGAGTTACAAAACGACGCGGTGATGGACTCAAAAGTATTTAAATTCTTTGATATTTGATCTTGAGTTTAGGCTATGCTGCACTATAAAGGGGGATGCAAATCTAGGTGGTCTGAGGAAGATAGAGTGCTCAAGTATAAAAATAAAATCAAAGGAGAGACACTCTATCACTTCACGAGCACGTTGAATAGCTTTTAGTGACTTTTGGTGTTGGAAGTCCCGACGTAAGTCGGAACTCCCGACCGTCGAAAGTCATGACTCATGTCGGAAGTGATGACATACGTCGGAAGTCCCGACCGTCGGAAGTGATGATGTACGTCGGAAGTCCCAACTGTGACCTTCTCGTAGTGACTTTGACCTTGCGTGAACAGTATTTTCTATATAGGTCGGAAGTCCCGACGTAGATTTGAACAGTCAGTTTTTGCCTATGAGTATAAATATCCCTCTCCTCAATTCTAACCATTACCCACTCATTCCTCACGCCCCAAACCTCAGAAAAACACCTCTCTAGCTCTCAAGGCTCTCTCCTCTCCACCTCTTTGCTCCTAGCTTCAAATCTTGCAAGAGTTTGAGTTGAGAGAAGGGATTTGGTGAGAGAAACATCAATTCAAAGCTTGAGCACTTGATTTCTTCGTCAAGCCAGTTGGATTTGCATTTGTTAAACTTGGGGCTTTGCCCCTAGCCGGCTAGGCGTTGCCCAAGAGCTCCCGATCTGTAGGAGAACCTTGGGAAGTTTGTATCACCCTCGATTTTCTAGTGAAGAACTCGAGTTTACCTTTGTGGTTGCTTGAGAGAGGCAAGGAGGTGAAAGAGACTCCGACCTTAGTGGTCACCTCAACAACGGGGACGTAGGCAAGCCTTAGTGGTGAGCTGAACCTCGGGATAAATCCTTGTGTCCCACGTGCTTGTTGTTGTTGTGATTACTTGAGATTACTTGCTCTTCGTTGTCTCTCTCTCCCTCAAGCTATTTCTTAGGTAGTGGCAAGGAAGTACCACATCACCTTCATCTACATCTTAGGAAGTGGGGTAATTCGTAGATCTATTTTTGAAGTCGATTTGATTCCGGTTTCATAGCTTTCTGTAGGGGTCGGAACTTCCAGCAGTTTATGTCGGAACTTCCGGGTGTCGGAAGTCTTGGCAAACGTCGGAACTTCCGGGTGTCAGAACTCACATCGAAAGTCACGTCGGAACTTCCGACAGTGTGCTGATCAACTGTTTTAGTTGTTGTTAAGTTTTCAGATATGCCTATTCACCCCGCTCTAGGCTTAGCAGGGATCCTTACAAGAGGGTACGCGACCGTGCGCCCACCTACTAATGTGTGCACGCCACCGCGCCTTGCCTCGCGTTGCTCTATCGCAGCCCTCACGCGCGCCACACGCC
>JAHUYU010002638.1:0-18877 GCA_030439765.1 Tripidium arundinaceum | reverse complement strand
GAAACGAGAGGGAGAGAATTTAGTGATGATGGCCACCAAATCTGAGATGAGAGATGTGAGGAAAAACCCAGACCAAGTATTGATCATACTTGTGTGCAAGGACACATTGCTTTCAGCTAACGACTTAACATCTGTCCCTAGTGTTGTTGCACGTGTTTTACAGGAATATGAAGATGTTTTTCCAGAGGAGACACCTGCTGGACTTCCTCCCTTGCGTGGCATTGAACATCAAATTGATCTCATCCCTGGAGCTGCACTTCCGAACCGTCCAGCAAACCACACCAACCCTGAAGAAACAAAGGAAATTCAAAGGCAAGTACAAGCACTTTTAGATAAAGGTTATGTGCATGAAAGTTTAAGTCCTTGTGCTGTACCTGTGATTTTGGTGCCAAAGAAAGATGGTTCCTGGAGGATGTGTGTGGACTGTAGAGCCATAAATAACATCACTGTTCGATATCATCATCCTATTCCTAGGCTAGATGATATGTTAGATGAATTGAGTGGATCTATGATATTTTCTAAAATTGATTTAAGAAGTGGTTACCATCAAATTAGAATGAAACTTGGAGATGAATGGAAAACTGATTTCAAAACAAAGTTTGGGTTGTATGAGTGGTTAGTTATGCCTTTCGGATTGACTAATGCACCTAGTACATTCATGAGATTAATGAACCATGTCTTGCGAGCATTGATTGGAAAATTTGTTGTTGTTTACTTTGATGATATCCTAATTTACAGCAAGACATTGGAGGAACATGTTGCTCATATTCAGCAAGTTTTGGATGTGCTAAGAAAGGAAAAATTATTTGCTAACCTTGAGAAGTGCACATTTTGTACAGATCAGGTTGTGTTTCTTGGTTTTATAGTTTCAGGTTCAGGAATTCAAGTTGATGAATCAAAGGTGAAAGCAATCAAGGATTGGCCGACTCCTGAAAATGTAAGTCAGGTGAGAAGTTTCCATGGACTTGCTGGTTTTACAGGAGATTTGTGAGAGATTTCAGCACCATAGCTGCTCCATTAAATGAGTTGACAAAGAAAGGTGTTGCCTTCCAATGGGGTGAGCCACAAGAGAAAGCTTTCCAAGAATTGAAGAAAAGATTATCCGAAGCCCCCTTGCTTGTGTTGCCGGATTTCACTAAAACCTTTGAGGTTGAATGTGATGCAAGTGGGATTGGGATTGGAGGCGTTCTCATGCAAAACGGACAGCCCGTTGCATACTTCAGTGAGAAGTTGGGAGGAGCACAACTGAACTATTCGGTATATGACAAGGAGTTGTATGCTTTGGTAAGAGCACTTGAGACTTGGCAACATTACTTATGGCCAAAAGAATTTGTTATTCATTCAGATTATGAGGCTTTGAAGTATTTAAAGGGCCAAGCAAAACTGAACCGTAGACATGTCAAATGGATTGAATTCATAGAAACTTTTCCATATGTTGTGAAATACAAGAAAGGTAAAGAAAACATTGTTGCTGATGCTTTGTCCCGTAAAAATGTTTTGTTAAATCAACTTGAAGTAAAGGTGTCGGGACTTGAAAACATAAAAGAATTATACCCCACTGACCATGAATTTTCAGAAGCTTATGCCAAATGTACAACTGGAGAAGGATGGGAAAAATATCATTTGTTTAGAGCTAACAAATTGTGTGTTCTAAGTTGCTCTGTTAGACTCTTGTTGTTACAGGAAACACATTCAGGTGGTCTGATGGGTCACTTTGGATGAAAAAAAACATATGAGATGCTTGCTGGCCATTTCTATTGGCCGAAGATGAGAAGAGATGTTCAACGGCTTGTGCAAAGATGCGTCACCTGTCACAAAGCTAAGTCAAAACTAAACCCCCATGGATTATATACTCCCTTGCCTGTTCCTAATTCTCCTTGGGAAGATATTAGCATGGATTTTTTTTAGGATTACCTATGACAAAGAGGGGGAGGGATTCAATATTTGTTGTTGTTGATCGATTCTCTAAAATGGCACATTTTATACCTTGTCATAAAAGCGATGATGCTTCCCACATAGCCTCTCTATTTTTCAGGGATATTGTGAGATTACATGGCATGCCCAAAACGATTGTTTCTGACTGTGACACCAAGTTTCTGAGCTACTTCTGGAAGACATTGTGGGCCAAGCTAGGAACAAGGCTGCTGTTTTCCACCACATGCCACCCTCAAACGGATGGGCAAACTGAAGTAGTGAATAGAACACTTTCTATGCTGCTGCGAGCCTTGATCAAGAAGAACTTGAAAGAATGGGAAGAGTGCTTGCCACATGTGGAATTCGCGTACAACAGGGCAGTACACTCTACAACTAATATGTGTCCCTTTGAAGTTGTATATGGTTTCAAACCACTCGCTCCTATCGATTTGTTGCCTCTACCATTGCAGGAAAGGAGTAACATGGAAGCATCCAAGCGCGCGTCTTATGTCAAGAAGATTCATGAGAAGACCAAAGAAGCAATAGCGAAAAGGTCTAAGTACTATGCTGCATGGGCAAACAAGCATCGCAAGAAGGTGACATTTGAGCCTGGAGATTTAGTATGGGTACACCTTCGCAAAGACCGCTTTCCAGAGAAGCGCAAATCCACGAGGAGATGGTCCATTCAGAGTGCTGTCTAAGATCAATGATAATGCCTATAAGATTGAGCTCCCTGAAGATTATGGTGTTAGCAGATCCTTCAATGTTGCTGACTTAACACCATTCTTCGGACTAGAAGGATCAGAGTCGAGGACGACTCCTATTCAAGAGGGGGAGGATGATGAGGACATCCCAACCATGCAGACCTCGGCGACCTCCTCGCAGAGCTCGGCGACCTCCTCGCAGACCTCACCGACCTCCTCGCAGACCTCACCGACCTCTACTCTGACATCGCTGACCTCCACACCGACCATGCCGAGCACAACTACACCAGCATAAGTCTTTAAAGGACCAATTACACATAGTCAGGCAAAGGAACTACAACAAGAGGTGAACGCGCTACTTTATGAAGCTCATTTAAATACTAATGAGAATTATATACTTCCTAAGTCGAGTACATTGCTATTACTCAGGTTTACCAAGGAGGATGACAAGAACACACAAGGCGATGAATACAAAGAAGAACCATGTTCGAATTCGTCCAGTCCTGCAGAACAGTCTGAAAGAAAGAATCATAACTTTTGATTCCCAAAAGCTATGGAGGCCGATGAGTACTTGTTGGAAAGATCTTGAATTCGAGTTTCCAATGACACCAACCCCGACCAGTTTGGAGAAACCGTTATGGCGTCCGACCAGTTTTAGTGCATACTGGTCAGAAGCTCAATAGTCTGCATGAAGCTAAAGTTGCCGTGTAAAACTGTACCACTCTACAATGTTCCGTGGTGCATGCTGCACATGGTTTGAAAGCTTATCGAGTCTACTTTCACATCCAACAAACGGATCGTCATTTGGACTTCCCAAGATGGAGTTATTGCCATTTTACTGAAGACTGCTCAGGAGTCCAACAATCGCGCCATAACTCTTGGGGATCCAATTTCGTGGAAGCCTTTCACATTCTACGACTTTTCTTTTCCATTTCGTGTTTTCACTTATCAAGGAGAGTTGTTCCTTGTATAAATACTCCATTGCTTCATAGCAATGATAGACTTTTGAGAATCGAAATACAAACCCCTTTGTTCAGCTGTGTGCTAACAAATCCAGAGAGAGATCTCTACCCCTTAGCTCTTGTGTTTTCCTTCGCGGAGATTACAGAAGCGGCCGCGTCATCGGCACCCAATCCGTGCTCCTGGTCCATCGATTCCAGGTTGCGTAGGTTGGTTTCTTTGATAGTGTGGTTGGGCGAATCCTTGGTTCAGGCTGCCGTATAGAGACGGTGGTTGGCTCCTTGTGCACGTCGTCAGGTTGCACTAGTTATCGCTGCTTGCAGTAAGTTATCGGTCGTTCTTCAGCTAGTTATCAAGATCGAGATCCTACGTCGTGAAGATCGGGACCAAGACTCCATCACAGAAGAACCGGGTCAGAGGCGCCAGAGCCCACGACAAGGTAAGGGGTGGGGCGGAACGGACGAGAGGATAAGAAGAGAGGAAAATTAAAGAAAAAATGAAGATAAGGGCATTGTAGTCATTTCTCTTTTTTTATCTACAATGAGAAGTTGTTTTACTAGACGTTTTACCAAAGCAGTTTCAGCTCTACTAGCGGAGCTGCTCCTAGAGCTGAAGAAAAAAAATACCGCACCACCAATGAAGCATAGTCGTAACAAACATGGCTTCAATGAGTATGTGTTTGCCTCTAGAATGGAATGACACCGCCCATCGAGGAGGTTTTCGAGGCCTAGGCCTCCTCAATCCTCACACATCGCCCATCGAGAACGGCACCACCGTTGAGGACATGGATGGAGGCGCGGACCTCCTCACACCAAATCGAACGACGCCGCTGGACCTCCTTGCCGACTTCCAACACACGACAAAACACAGGTTGGGGGAGGAGGGGGATGGAGGTGTCACTGTTGGCTTGGTCCGCTGGTAACCGCTGCTTGGTAATGGGAGGCGCTGTCTCGAACGAATCAACGAGTAAACGGAGCGGCACTGAACAAAGGGGATGGAGTGAAATTTGTCTTTGGGTCAGGGCTGGACTTGAGGTCGGGTTGGACGAGCTGGATTCAAACATGACCCAGAAGGAACAATAGTTAAGAAAATATTTAAACATGTTTAACACTATACTTCAAACGGCTGCAAGGAGGCTTCAACTCCTTGCTATAGTGCATTGAGGAGTTGCTCGTAGCTCTGCCAAACCTTAATTAGTTTTATTTATGGGCTGCTTTGATATCCATACAACTTTGATCCTTTTACTTGTGAGCCATTATAAAAGATCGCAATTCCTTCCGCGTCACTAAAAAAGTTTGGCGGACTTTCAGCGACACTACTCCAAACTTTTTCCCCTCCACGCAACTTCCATCAGATTTGGCTCTAACGGTATCAAACTACAAATGTAAAAAATCAAAAATACCCTCAGGTCTAAATATGTCATTAACTTTTTTTGAGCATCTTAGCGATTTCAAATGAAAAAACTTAAAACAAAAAATTATCTTCATTTAATTTCGCACAAAAAAAGATATACGGAATTGCGATCTTTTATAATGGCTCACACGTAAAATGCTCTACAACTTTTATGAGGAATACCCAAAGCAGTTCTCTAATAAATTAGGAATCCCAATAAATTATGTGGGCCTAAATTCCAGTATCTAGCTATATATGTAGTGCGCCTTCACCGCTTCACACGCAGTCACAAATGTACTAGAGCTCGGGCAGCAAAAGCCATGACGCCACCACCAGCGCCAACCATGGCCGCACATAGCAACGCGGTCCACGGTGGGCGCCGCCAGCACGTGCTCCTGTTCCCGCTCCCGTACCAGGGCCACATCAACCCCATGTTCCGGCTCGCCGGCCTCCTCCACGCCCGCGGCTTCACCATCACCATCTTCCACACCCAGTTCAATGCCCCGGACCCGGCACGCCACCCGGACTACCGCTTCGTCCCCGTCCCCGACGGCAGCCCCGTGCCCGTCGCCATCGAGGACGTCGTTGCTCAGATCCTGGAGCTCGGCGTCGCGTGCGAGGCCGCCTTCCGGGACCGCCTCGCCTCCGTCCTGGAGGAGTACTCCAGGGACGCCGTCGCGTGCCTCGTCGCCGACACACACCTGCTGCCGATTTTCGAGGTGGCCGCGAGGCTCTCCGTGCCCACGCTGGCGCTGCGCACCGGCAGCGCCGCCTGCTGTGCGTGCTTCCTCGCGTACCCGATGCTATTCGAGAAAGGCTACCTCCCCGTGCAAGGCATGCGTGTGCTCTTGTCCTGTCCATATACGTTTCTACTTTCTACAGTTCGTAGGAGCACATCACATGCTTGAATGCTTTCTTGGATCAACGTGCACCTCGCTTGTCCATGGATGCAGAGTCGCAGCGTGACATGCCGGTTGTGGAGCTGCCGCCGTACCGAGTGCGCGACCTGCCAGTCATCGGCGAGGATGGCAGCGGGCTGGTGCGCGAGCTTATCTCCCGCGCCATGACTGCCGTGAAGACCTCCTCGGGGCTCATACTCAACACGTTCGACGCGCTGGAGCGCCTCGAGCTGGAGGGCCTCCGGCGGGACCTCGTCGTGCCGGTGTTCGACATCGGCCCGCTCCACAAGCTCTCCCCCCGCCGGCGACGACAGCAGCCTGCTGCTCCCGGACCGGAGCTGCCTGGAGTGGCTGGACGCGTGGCCGCCGGAGTCGGTGCTCTACGTGAGCTTCGGCAGCGTGGCCTGCATGAGGCCGCGGGACCTGGTGGAGACGGCGTGGGGCATCGCCGGCAGCGGCGTGCCGTTCCTGTGGGTGGTCCGGCCGGGCATGGTCCACGGGTCAGCGGACCACCACCATCTCCCCGAGGGGTTCGAGGCCGCGACGCGCGGGCGCGGGACGGTGGTGGCGTGGGCGCCGCAGGAGGAGGTGCTGCGCCACCGCGCCGTGGGCGGGTTCTGGACGCACAACGGCTGGAACTCGACGATGGAGAGCGTCTGCGAGGGGGTGCCGATGCTGTGCCGCCCCTACTTCGGCGACCAGATGGGGAACGCGAGGTACGTGGAGCACGTGTGGAGGGTGGGCCTCGAGGTGGGCGGCGACCTCGAGAGGGGCCGCGTCGAGGCGGCGATCCGCCGGCTCATGACCGACGAGGACGGCGCCGAGATGAGGGCGAGAGCCGGCGAGCTGAAGAAGGCGGCAGCGCAGTGCACCGGCGAGGGCGGCTCGTCGCGCCTTGCCATTGATAAGCTCATCACGCACATGATGTCACTGTAAAATTCTAGACGCACGAACCTGAATCACGAAATTCGGCAGCTCCTTCACTTGGGGTGGGAAAACGAAATTAAGGTTTGGCAGAGCTACGAGCAACTCCTCAATGCACTATAGCAAGGAGTTGAAGCCTCCTTGCAGCCGTTTGAAGTATAGTGTTAAACATGTTTAAATATTTTCTTAACTATTGTTCCTTCTGGGTCATGTTTGAATCCAGCTCGTCCAACCCGACCTCAAGTCCAGCCCTGACCCAAAGACAAATTTCACTCCATCCCCTTTGTTCAGTGCCGCTCCGTTTACTCGTTGATTCGTTCGAGACAGCGCCTCCCATTACCAAGCAGCGGTTACCAGCGGACCAAGCCAACAGTGACACCTCCATCCCCCTCCTCCCCCAACCTGTGTTTTGTCGTGTGTTGGAAGTCGGCAAGGAGGTCCAGCGGCGTCGTTCGATTTGGTGTGAGGAGGTCCGCGCCTCCATCCATGTCCTCAACGGTGGTGCCGTTCTCGATGGGCGATGTGTGAGGATTGAGGAGGCCTAGGCCTCGAAAACCTCCTCGATGGGCGGTGTCATTCCATTCTAGAGGCAAACACATACTCATTGAAGCCATGTTTGTTACGACTATGCTTCATTGGTGGTGCGGTATTTTTTTTCTTCAGCTCTAGGAGCAGCTCCGCTAGTAGAGCTGAAACTGCTTTGGTAAAACGTCTAGTAAAACAACTTCTCATTGTAGATAAAAAAAGAGAAATGACTACAATGCCCTTATCTTCATTTTTTCTTTAATTTTCCTCTCTTCTTATCCTCTCGTCCGTTCCGCCCCACCCCTTACCTTGTCGTGGGCTCTGGCGCCTCTGACCCGGTTCTTCTGTGATGGAGTCTTGGTCCCGATCTTCACGACGTAGGATCTCGATCTTGATAACTAGCTGAAGAACGACCGATAACTTACTGCAAGCAGCGATAACTAGTGCAACCTGACGACGTGCACAAGGAGCCAACCACCGTCTCTATACGGCAGCCTGAACCAAGGATTCGCCCAACCACACTATCAAAGAAACCAACCTACGCAACCTGGAATCGATGGACCAGGAGCACGGATTGGGTGCCGATGACGCGGCCGCTTCTGTAATCTCCGCGAAGGAAAACACAAGAGCTAAGGGGTAGAGATCTCTCTCTGGATTTGTTAGCACACAGCTGAACAAAGGGGTTTGTATTTCGATTCTCAAAAGTCTATCATTGCTATGAAGCAATGGAGTATTTATACAAGGAACAACTCTCCTTGATAAGTGAAAACACGAAATGGAAAAGAAAAGTCGTAGAATGTGAAAGGCTTCCACGAAATTGGATCCCCAAGAGTTATGGCGCGATTGTTGGACTCCTGAGCAGTCTTCAGTAAAATGGCAATAACTCCATCTTGGGAAGTCCAAATGACGATCCGTTTGTTGGATGTGAAAGTAGACTCGATAAGCTTTCAAACCATGTGCAGCATGCACCACGGAACATTGTAGAGTGGTACAGTTTTACACGGCAACTTTAGCTTCATGCAGACTATTGAGCTTCTGACCAGTATGCACTAAAACTGGTCGGACGCCATAACGGTTTCTCCAAACTGGTCGGGGTTGGTGTCATTGGAAACTCGAATTCAAGATCTTTCCAACAAGTACTCATCGGCCTCCATAGCTTTTGGGAATCAAAAGTTATGATTCTTTCTTTCAGACTGTTCTGCAGGACTGGACGAATTCGAACATGGTTCTTCTTTGTATTCATCGCCTTGTGTGTTCTTGTCATCCTCCTTGGTAAACCTGAGTAATAGCAATGTACTCGACTTAGGAAGTATATAATTCTCATTAGTATTTAAATGAGCTTCATAAAGTAGCGCGTTCACCTCTTGTTGTAGTTCCTTTGCCTGACTATGTGTAATTGGTCCTTTAAAGACTTATGCTGGTGTAGTTGTGCTCGGCATGGTCGGTGTGGAGGTCAGCGATGTCAGAGTAGAGGTCGGTGAGGTCTGCGAGGAGGTCGGTGAGGTCTGCGAGGAGGTCGCCGAGCTCTGCGAGGAGGTCGCCGAGGTCTGCATGGTTGGGATGTCCTCATCATCCTCCCCCTCTTGAATAGGAGTCGTCCTCGACTCTGATCCTTCTAGTCCGAAGAATGGTGTTAAGTCAGCAACATTGAAGGATCTGCTAACACCATAATCTTCAGGGAGCTCAATCTTATAGGCATTATCATTGATCTTAGACAGCACTCTGAATGGACCATCTCCTCGTGGATTTGCGCTTCTCTGGAAAGCGGTCTTTGCGAAGGTGTACCCATACTAAATCTCCAGGCTCAAATGTCACCTTCTTGCGATGCTTGTTTGCCCATGCAGCATAGTACTTAGACCTTTTCGCTATTGCTTCTTTGGTCTTCTCATGAATCTTCTTGACATAAGACGCGCGCTTGGATGCTTCCATGTTACTCCTTTCCTGCAATGGTAGAGGCAACAAATCGATAGGAGCGAGTGGTTTGAAACCATATACAACTTCAAAGGGACACATATTAGTTGTAGAGTGTACTGCCCTGTTGTACGCGAATTCCACATGTGGCAAGCACTCTTCCCATTCTTTCAAGTTCTTCTTGATCAAGGCTCGCAGCAGCATAGAAAGTGTTCTATTCACTACTTCAGTTTGCCCATCCGTTTGAGGGTGGCATGTGGTGGAAAACAGCAGCCTTGTTCCTAGCTTGGCCCACAATGTCTTCCAGAAGTAGCTCAGAAACTTGGTGTCACAGTCAGAAACAATCGTTTTGGGCATGCCATGTAATCTCACAATATCCCTGAAAAATAGAGAGGCTATGTGGGAAGCATCATCGCTTTTATGACAAGGTATAAAATGTGCCATTTTAGAGAATCGATCAACAACAACAAATATTGAATCCTTCCCCCTCTTTGTCATAGGTAATCCTAAAAAAAATCCATGCTAATATCTTCCCAAGGAGAATTAGGAACAGGCAAGGGAGTATATAATCCATGGGGGTTTAGTTTTGACTTAGCTTTGTGACAGGTGACGCATCTTTGCACAAGCCGTTGAACATCTCTTCTCATCTTCGGCCAATAGAAATGGCCAGCAAGCATCTCATATGTTTTTTTTCATCCAAAGTGACCCATCAGACCACCTGAATGTGTTTCCTGTAACAACAAGAGTCTAACAGAGCAACTTAGAACACACAATTTGTTAGCTCTAAACAAATGATATTTTTCCCATCCTTCTCCAGTTGTACATTTGGCATAAGCTTCTGAAAATTCATGGTCAGTGGGGTATAATTCTTTTATGTTTTCAAGTCCCGACACCTTTACTTCAAGTTGATTTAACAAAACATTTTTACGGGACAAAGCATCAGCAACAATGTTTTCTTTACCTTTCTTGTATTTCACAACATATGGAAAAGTTTCTATGAATTCAATCCATTTGACATGTCTACGGTTCAGTTTTGCTTGGCCCTTTAAATACTTCAAAGCCTCATAATCTGAATGAATAACAAATTCTTTTGGCCATAAGTAATGTTGCCAAGTCTCAAGTGCTCTTACCAAAGCATACAACTCCTTGTCATATACCGAATAGTTCAGTTGTGCTCCTCCCAACTTCTCACTGAAGTATGCAACGGGCTGTCCGTTTTGCATGAGAACGCCTCCAATCCCAATCCCACTTGCATCACATTCAACCTCAAAGGTTTTAGTGAAATCCGGCAACACAAGCAAGGGGGCTTCGGATAATCTTTTCTTCAATTCTTGGAAAGCTTTCTCTTGTGGCTCACCCCATTGGAAGGCAACACCTTTCTTTGTCAACTCATTTAATGGAGCAGCTATGGTGCTGAAATCTCTCACAAATCTCCTGTAAAACCAGCAAGTCCATGGAAACTTCTCACCTGACTTACATTTTCAGGAGTCGGCCAATCCTTGATTGCTTTCACCTTTGATTCATCAACTTGAATTCCTGAACCTGAAACTATAAAACCAAGAAACACAACCTGATCTGTACAAAATGTGCACTTCTCAAGGTTAGCAAATAATTTTTCCTTTCTTAGCACATCCAAAACTTGCTGAATATGAGCAACATGTTCCTCCAATGTCTTGTTGTAAATTAGGATATCATCAAAGTAAACAACAACAAATTTTCCAATCAATGCTCGCAAGACATGGTTCATTAATCTCATGAATGTACTAGGTGCATTAGTCAATCCGAAAGGCATAACTAACCACTCATACAACCCAAACTTTGTTTTGAAATCAGTTTTCCATTCATCTCCAAGTTTCATTCTAATTTGATGGTAACCACTTCTTAAATCAATTTTAGAAAATATCATAGATCCACTCAATTCATCTAACATATCATCTAGCCTAGGAATAGGATGATGATATCGAACAGTGATGTTATTTATGGCTCTACAGTCCACACACATCCTCCAGGAACCATCTTTCTTTGGCACCAAAATCACAGGTACAGCACAAGGACTTAAACTTTCATGCACATAACCTTTATCTAAAAGTGCTTGTACTTGCCTTTGAATTTCCTTTGTTTCTTCAGGGTTGGTGTGGTTTGCTGGACGGTTCGGAAGTGCAGCTCCAGGGATGAGATCAATTTGATGTTCAATGCCACGCAAGGGAGGAAGTCCAGCAGGTGTCTCCTCTGGAAAAACATCTTCATATTCCTGTAAAACACGTGCAACAACACTAGGGACAGATGTTAAGTCGTTAGCTGAAAGCAATGTGTCCTTGCACACAAGTATGATCAATACTTGGTCTGGGTTTTTCCTCACATCTCTCATCTCAGATTTGGTGGCCATCATCACTAAATTCTCTCCCTCTCGTTTCTTGTTTTCTCTCATGTTTAGCTTGTGGCTCTCACTCACCGATTTGTGGAGGGCACTCGAATTCTTTTTCTCTCCTTCCTTTCCACTCTCATTCCTCACATTGGAGCTCTTTTGTAAGTGCTCAGTGAGGATTTGCTGTGGTGTCATAGGTTTAAGAATCAACTCCTTGCCCTTCCACTTGATGGTGTATTGATTGGTCCGACCACAATGTAGAGAGGACCGATCATATTGCCATGGTCTTCCTAGCAGCATATGACACACTGTCATGGGTGCCACATCACACTCCACGGTGTCAATATATTCACCAATCTTGAAAGGAATTTTCACTCTATGTGCAATCTTAATTGAACCTGAATTATTTAGCCATTGCACATGATAAGGATGAGGATGTTTCAGCAGCTTTAAACCAAGCTTTTCAACCATTTCCTTGCTAGCAAGATTGTGGCAGCTTCCACCATCAATGATTACCTTACACACCTTGTCTTCAACCTTGGCTCTGGTTTGGAAAAGATTGTGCCGCTGTCCATTTTCAGCTTCACTCATTTGCACACTCAAAATTTGAGTTACAACAAGAGCAGCTCCAGTTTCAAATTCACAGATGTCCTGCTCCAGATTACCTTCCTCTTCAATCTCTTCATGTTCTTCATCACTAGCAGATTCATACTCTCCTTGGTCATTTACAATAATGGTCCGATTATTTGGACACTCCTTTATAACATGACCACAACCACCACCAAGAGTAGTGGGATTCAATGCTTCAAGTGTGGTGGTTGTGGTCATGTTATAAAGGAGTGTCCAAATAATCGGACCATTATTGTAAATGACCAAGGAGAGTATGAATCTGCTAGTGATGAAGAACATGAAGAGATTGAAGAGGAAGGTAATCTGGAGCAGGACATCTGTGAATTTGAAACTGGAGCTGCTCTTGTTGTAACTCAAATTTTGAGTGTGCAAATGAGTGAAGCTGAAAATGGACAGCGGCACAATCTTTTCCAAACCAGAGCCAAGGTTGAAGACAAGGTGTGTAAGGTAATCATTGATGGTGGAAGCTGCCACAATCTTGCTAGCAAGGAAATGGTTGAAAAGCTTGGTTTAAAGCTGCTGAAACATCCTCATCCTTATCATGTGCAATGGCTAAATAATTCAGGTTCAATTAAGATTGCACATAGAGTGAAAATTCCTTTCAAGATTGGTGAATATATTGACACCGTGGAGTGTGATGTGGCACCCATGACAGTGTGTCATATGCTGCTAGGAAGACCATGGCAATATGATCGGTCCTCTCTACATTGTGGTCGGACCAATCAATACACCATCAAGTGGAAGGGCAAGGAGTTGATTCTTAAACCTATGACACCACAGCAAATCCTCACTGAGCACTTACAAAAGAGCTCCAATGTGAGGAATGAGAGTGGAAAGGAAGGAGAGAAAAAGAATTCGAGTGCCCTCCACAAATCGGTGAGTGAGAGCCACAAGCTAAACATGAGAGAAAACAAGAAACGAGAGGGAGAGAATTTAGTGATGATGGCCACCAAATCTGAGATGAGAGATGTGAGGAAAAACCCAGACCAAGTATTGATCATACTTGTGTGCAAGGACACATTGCTTTCAGCTAACGACTTAACATCTGTCCCTAGTGTTGTTGCACGTGTTTTACAGGAATATGAAGATGTTTTTCCAGAGGAGACACCTGCTGGACTTCCTCCCTTGCGTGGCATTGAACATCAAATTGATCTCATCCCTGGAGCTGCACTTCCGAACCGTCCAGCAAACCACACCAACCCTGAAGAAACAAAGGAAATTCAAAGGCAAGTACAAGCACTTTTAGATAAAGGTTATGTGCATGAAAGTTTAAGTCCTTGTGCTGTACCTGTGATTTTGGTGCCAAAGAAAGATGGTTCCTGGAGGATGTGTGTGGACTGTAGAGCCATAAATAACATCACTGTTCGATATCATCATCCTATTCCTAGGCTAGATGATATGTTAGATGAATTGAGTGGATCTATGATATTTTCTAAAATTGATTTAAGAAGTGGTTACCATCAAATTAGAATGAAACTTGGAGATGAATGGAAAACTGATTTCAAAACAAAGTTTGGGTTGTATGAGTGGTTAGTTATGCCTTTCGGATTGACTAATGCACCTAGTACATTCATGAGATTAATGAACCATGTCTTGCGAGCATTGATTGGAAAATTTGTTGTTGTTTACTTTGATGATATCCTAATTTACAGCAAGACATTGGAGGAACATGTTGCTCATATTCAGCAAGTTTTGGATGTGCTAAGAAAGGAAAAATTATTTGCTAACCTTGAGAAGTGCACATTTTGTACAGATCAGGTTGTGTTTCTTGGTTTTATAGTTTCAGGTTCAGGAATTCAAGTTGATGAATCAAAGGTGAAAGCAATCAAGGATTGGCCGACTCCTGAAAATGTAAGTCAGGTGAGAAGTTTCCATGGACTTGCTGGTTTTACAGGAGATTTGTGAGAGATTTCAGCACCATAGCTGCTCCATTAAATGAGTTGACAAAGAAAGGTGTTGCCTTCCAATGGGGTGAGCCACAAGAGAAAGCTTTCCAAGAATTGAAGAAAAGATTATCCGAAGCCCCCTTGCTTGTGTTGCCGGATTTCACTAAAACCTTTGAGGTTGAATGTGATGCAAGTGGGATTGGGATTGGAGGCGTTCTCATGCAAAACGGACAGCCCGTTGCATACTTCAGTGAGAAGTTGGGAGGAGCACAACTGAACTATTCGGTATATGACAAGGAGTTGTATGCTTTGGTAAGAGCACTTGAGACTTGGCAACATTACTTATGGCCAAAAGAATTTGTTATTCATTCAGATTATGAGGCTTTGAAGTATTTAAAGGGCCAAGCAAAACTGAACCGTAGACATGTCAAATGGATTGAATTCATAGAAACTTTTCCATATGTTGTGAAATACAAGAAAGGTAAAGAAAACATTGTTGCTGATGCTTTGTCCCGTAAAAATGTTTTGTTAAATCAACTTGAAGTAAAGGTGTCGGGACTTGAAAACATAAAAGAATTATACCCCACTGACCATGAATTTTCAGAAGCTTATGCCAAATGTACAACTGGAGAAGGATGGGAAAAATATCATTTGTTTAGAGCTAACAAATTGTGTGTTCTAAGTTGCTCTGTTAGACTCTTGTTGTTACAGGAAACACATTCAGGTGGTCTGATGGGTCACTTTGGATGAAAAAAAACATATGAGATGCTTGCTGGCCATTTCTATTGGCCGAAGATGAGAAGAGATGTTCAACGGCTTGTGCAAAGATGCGTCACCTGTCACAAAGCTAAGTCAAAACTAAACCCCCATGGATTATATACTCCCTTGCCTGTTCCTAATTCTCCTTGGGAAGATATTAGCATGGATTTTTTTTAGGATTACCTATGACAAAGAGGGGGAAGGATTCAATATTTGTTGTTGTTGATCGATTCTCTAAAATGGCACATTTTATACCTTGTCATAAAAGCGATGATGCTTCCCACATAGCCTCTCTATTTTTCAGGGATATTGTGAGATTACATGGCATGCCCAAAACGATTGTTTCTGACTGTGACACCAAGTTTCTGAGCTACTTCTGGAAGACATTGTGGGCCAAGCTAGGAACAAGGCTGCTGTTTTCCACCACATGCCACCCTCAAACGGATGGGCAAACTGAAGTAGTGAATAGAACACTTTCTATGCTGCTGCGAGCCTTGATCAAGAAGAACTTGAAAGAATGGGAAGAGTGCTTGCCACATGTGGAATTCGCGTACAACAGGGCAGTACACTCTACAACTAATATGTGTCCCTTTGAAGTTGTATATGGTTTCAAACCACTCGCTCCTATCGATTTGTTGCCTCTACCATTGCAGGAAAGGAGTAACATGGAAGCATCCAAGCGCGCGTCTTATGTCAAGAAGATTCATGAGAAGACCAAAGAAGCAATAGCGAAAAGGTCTAAGTACTATGCTGCATGGGCAAACAAGCATCGCAAGAAGGTGACATTTGAGCCTGGAGATTTAGTATGGGTACACCTTCGCAAAGACCGCTTTCCAGAGAAGCGCAAATCCACGAGGAGATGGTCCATTCAGAGTGCTGTCTAAGATCAATGATAATGCCTATAAGATTGAGCTCCCTGAAGATTATGGTGTTAGCAGATCCTTCAATGTTGCTGACTTAACACCATTCTTCGGACTAGAAGGATCAGAGTCGAGGACGACTCCTATTCAAGAGGGGGAGGATGATGAGGACATCCCAACCATGCAGACCTCGGCGACCTCCTCGCAGAGCTCGGCGACCTCCTCGCAGACCTCACCGACCTCCTCGCAGACCTCACCGACCTCTACTCTGACCTTCTAGTCCGAAGAATGGTGTTAAGTCAGCAACATTGAAGGATCTGCTAACACCATAATCTTCAGGGAGCTCAATCTTATAGGCATTATCATTGATCTTAGACAGCACTCTGAATGGACCATCTCCTCGTGGATTTGCGCTTCTCTGGAAAGCGGTCTTTGCGAAGGTGTACCCATACTAAATCTCCAGGCTCAAATGTCACCTTCTTGCGATGCTTGTTTGCCCATGCAGCATAGTACTTAGACCTTTTCGCTATTGCTTCTTTGGTCTTCTCATGAATCTTCTTGACATAAGACGCGCGCTTGGATGCTTCCATGTTACTCCTTTCCTGCAATGGTAGAGGCAACAAATCGATAGGAGCGAGTGGTTTGAAACCATATACAACTTCAAAGGGACACATATTAGTTGTAGAGTGTACTGCCCTGTTGTACGCGAATTCCACATGTGGCAAGCACTCTTCCCATTCTTTCAAGTTCTTCTTGATCAAGGCTCGCAGCAGCATAGAAAGTGTTCTATTCACTACTTCAGTTTGCCCATCCGTTTGAGGGTGGCATGTGGTGGAAAACAGCAGCCTTGTTCCTAGCTTGGCCCACAATGTCTTCCAGAAGTAGCTCAGAAACTTGGTGTCACAGTCAGAAACAATCGTTTTGGGCATGCCATGTAATCTCACAATATCCCTGAAAAATAGAGAGGCTATGTGGGAAGCATCATCGCTTTTATGACAAGGTATAAAATGTGCCATTTTAGAGAATCGATCAACAACAACAAATATTGAATCCTTCCCCCTCTTTGTCATAGGTAATCCTAAAAAAAATCCATGCTAATATCTTCCCAAGGAGAATTAGGAACAGGCAAGGGAGTATATAATCCATGGGGGTTTAGTTTTGACTTAGCTTTGTGACAGGTGACGCATCTTTGCACAAGCCGTTGAACATCTCTTCTCATCTTCGGCCAATAGAAATGGCCAGCAAGCATCTCATATGTTTTTTTTCATCCAAAGTGACCCATCAGACCACCTGAATGTGTTTCCTGTAACAACAAGAGTCTAACAGAGCAACTTAGAACACACAATTTGTTAGCTCTAAACAAATGATATTTTTCCCATCCTTCTCCAGTTGTACATTTGGCATAAGCTTCTGAAAATTCATGGTCAGTGGGGTATAATTCTTTTATGTTTTCAAGTCCCGACACCTTTACTTCAAGTTGATTTAACAAAACATTTTTACGGGACAAAGCATCAGCAACAATGTTTTCTTTACCTTTCTTGTATTTCACAACATATGGAAAAGTTTCTATGAATTCAATCCATTTGACATGTCTACGGTTCAGTTTTGCTTGGCCCTTTAAATACTTCAAAGCCTCATAATCTGAATGAATAACAAATTCTTTTGGCCATAAGTAATGTTGCCAAGTCTCAAGTGCTCTTACCAAAGCATACAACTCCTTGTCATATACCGAATAGTTCAGTTGTGCTCCTCCCAACTTCTCACTGAAGTATGCAACGGGCTGTCCGTTTTGCATGAGAACGCCTCCAATCCCAATCCCACTTGCATCACATTCAACCTCAAAGGTTTTAGTGAAATCCGGCAACACAAGCAAGGGGGCTTCGGATAATCTTTTCTTCAATTCTTGGAAAGCTTTCTCTTGTGGCTCACCCCATTGGAAGGCAACACCTTTCTTTGTCAACTCATTTAATGGAGCAGCTATGGTGCTGAAATCTCTCACAAATCTCCTGTAAAACCAGCAAGTCCATGGAAACTTCTCACCTGACTTACATTTTCAGGAGTCGGCCAATCCTTGATTGCTTTCACCTTTGATTCATCAACTTGAATTCCTGAACCTGAAACTATAAAACCAAGAAACACAACCTGATCTGTACAAAATGTGCACTTCTCAAGGTTAGCAAATAATTTTTCCTTTCTTAGCACATCCAAAACTTGCTGAATATGAGCAACATGTTCCTCCAATGTCTTGTTGTAAATTAGGATATCATCAAAGTAAACAACAACAAATTTTCCAATCAATGCTCGCAAGACATGGTTCATTAATCTCATGAATGTACTAGGTGCATTAGTCAATCCGAAAGGCATAACTAACCACTCATACAACCCAAACTTTGTTTTGAAATCAGTTTTCCATTCATCTCCAAGTTTCATTCTAATTTGATGGTAACCACTTCTTAAATCAATTTTAGAAAATATCATAGATCCACTCAATTCATCTAACATATCATCTAGCCTAGGAATAGGATGATGATATCGAACAGTGATGTTATTTATGGCTCTACAGTCCACACACATCCTCCAGGAACCATCTTTCTTTGGCACCAAAATCACAGGTACAGCACAAGGACTTAAACTTTCATGCACATAACCTTTATCTAAAAGTGCTTGTACTTGCCTTTGAATTTCCTTTGTTTCTTCAGGGTTGGTGTGGTTTGCTGGACGGTTCGGAAGTGCAGCTCCAGGGATGAGATCAATTTGATGTTCAATGCCACGCAAGGGAGGAAGTCCAGCAGGTGTCTCCTCTGGAAAAACATCTTCATATTCCTGTAAAACACGTGCAACAACACTAGGGACAGATGTTAAGTCGTTAGCTGAAAGCAATGTGTCCTTGCACACAAGTATGATCAATACTTGGTCTGGGTTTTTCCTCACATCTCTCATCTCAGATTTGGTGGCCATCATCACTAAATTCTCTCCCTCTCGTTTCTTGTTTTCTCTCATGTTTAGCTTGTGGCTCTCACTCACCGATTTGTGGAGGGCACTCGAATTCTTTTTCTCTCCTTCCTTTCCACTCTCATTCCTCACATTGGAGCTCTTTTGTAAGTGCTCAGTGAGGATTTGCTGTGGTGTCATAGGTTTAAGAATCAAC
>JAHUYU010001254.1:0-13322 GCA_030439765.1 Tripidium arundinaceum | reverse complement strand
AGCCCAGGGTACGCGGTGAGGAGAGAGGCGAGGCAGGGGCGGGCTCACCTTGGACAGGCGGCGGCGGCGGGTGGAATGGGGGACGGGAGGGGATTTCCTGAGCTCAGCTGGAAGCAGATAGAGATAGGGGGGGAGTCGTGAGGCCAACAACCCCAGTGAGCGCCGCGTTGTTAGGGTTTTAACTGCCGTGCAATCCAATCCTGGCCGTCCGATGCGGTCACGCCTGTGCACCAAAGCATCAGCAGTTCACTAGAGAATGGATCAAATCACATTGTCGTCGCCAATCTCAAGCCAAAGCGATTGATGCAGCGCGCCGCGGGAGCCAAATGCCGCCGCCGTAATTTGGCGTAATTTTGGCGCGCCACAGCCGGTAATGCAAATCGCACGCCGCGCAGCACGCCAAAAGTCGCTGGGCGGCCATTTTGGTCCCGTTCGGCTAGAATTATAAGCCAGCTGAAAAACACTGTTGGCTGATTTTTTTGTGAGAGAAAAATACTGTTCCGGCTGAAAAAACAAGCTGAATAAGACGGATTATAAGCCAGATGAACAGAGCCTTTGTCCGTGATGTGCGGCGCGCCGTGGGAGCCAAATGTCGTCGCCGTAGTTTGGCGTAGTTTTGGCGCGAGCCGCATCACGCCAGTAATTGTTGGACAGTTGTTTTGTCCATAATGTGCGGCGCACCGCGGGAGCCAAATGCTATTGCAGTTTGGCGCAGTTTTGGCGCGAGCCACATCACGCCAGTAATTGTTGGACAGTTGTTTTGTTCATAATGTGTGGCGCACAACGGGACCCAAATGCCGCCGCCGTAGTTTGGTGCATGCCGCAACTGCTAGTGCAAATCGCGCGCCGCAGCACGCCAATAATCGTTGGGCGGCCGTTTTGCCCGTCGCGCTTGCGGCACGGTAACAACTGTGACGGCAACCAAACACGCCCTTCCCTCTGTCAATGATACTAGCAAACCAAAGTAGAGCATGTCTGGTTGTTTTGCGTGAGAGACTTGACATGAACAAAACCAAAAAAAATTCTTGGAAACAAAGAAACTCTTGGCCGATGCACACTTTTGTGAAATATTGAGAGTGTAGAATGTGGATTCTTACATACGTTAGGAAGTTTAGAGCTCTAATGTATCTCCTAACACTGGTACAACTATCGTCACTAGGGGTTTGTCATGCTCTTCTCTCTATTCAGTGTAATTAGCACTTTCTCAAATTGGTTCGTAAAAGAAAACTAACATATTCATTAAGCTTAAACTTGTTCGCATCAGAGGAGGTGAACCAAGTGCTAACAATAATCACCCTGTTCAGCAGGCTGTAAAAGCACTGTTGAACGACTGATGCTGATGTTGATGCTGATTTACTGTGAGAGAAAAACACTATTAAACGGCTGGCTGATTCAGGCAGATAAGTTCAAGCGAACAGGGTGAATACGAGAGACAACAATTCAATACAAAGCATCATTTATCGTCTTTTGGAATAGGCACAAACACAGTCGTGGCCTTTCACTGGTAGAAAAGAGCTCTAAGCCGGCGGTCTACTTTTTTTACTAGCGGTTTCACTTTAGGGCCGGTTGTATAAAGAAATGGGTGGGCCACGACTTTGTAACCGCCTGTGCAAATGTTACATTTACACTGGCGGTTACCTTTATGACAATCGCCTGTGGAAATGGATTTCCACAGGCGGTTGTCATATGACAACCGCCAGTGTAGTGTAAATGTAGCATTTGCACTGGCAGTTGGATTATGACAACCGCCTATGGAAATTTCCACAGGCGGTTACAAAAGGCAACCGTCAGTGATGTTTCTAGTATATATACCCCTCTTTTCTCCCCGAGCAGAACTGTTCATCGCAGCCACTTTCTATTGGAGGGCATTTTGGAGGTCCAGATCTCTCAAAATATAAGGGGAGAGATTTTAATTTTGATTTTTTGGAAGGAGGTCGATGAGAATACCATCGTGATTGAGGCGGACTATGGAATAAGATAGGAGTTAATTTCCTTGTATACGTTTATTAGAGTCTGAGTTGTATCAAAGTCATGTGTTTCCTTAGATTTGGATTTAGTGTCCTAGTTGTATTTGGTTACATTTCTGTAGATCAGGATATAAATATAGGGTGAAGGGCAATGTAATAATCAATCAATCAATATCAAAAACCAGCTTTTACTCTTATTTACATCTACTTTTCGGCGACTTCGTCAATTTGCATACTTTTTCCTTTTTACGAGTTCTCATCGATTCGGCGAGTTGCATTGCTCCAGTGCAATCTTCGACGATCCTCGAGTTCCGCGTGAGTACCTCTTGGCCGTGACTTCTGGGCATATCGCTGTTGTCAGGACCAAAGTGCTCATATCTTCATCCTTGTCGATTAACAGGTCAATTCGACTGGCACGCTTTGGATATCGATTTCGGGTATTAGCCCTTTGTGTTTGCAGATCCACTTTTGCATCAACATACACACGTGGATCTTCTCAACACCCATCGTCAGTGGACTGATTAGCTTCTTTGCATAGTACGTGTTAGCAGGCACTTTGTTCTCCTTTGGAAGCATGTCTGCGATAATACTCAAGAACGCATCGAAGCCAGCATAAGAAAGACCATACCTAGCTTTGCACACCAACAATTTTAGCACAAACCGCAGCGTCGTGAACTCTTTGGTGCAACCCTTAGACTCATCGTACAAAGGCTCTTCTACTGCCTTCATCAGGGCCTCCATACCTTTCATGAAGAACATTGATGGATCTTCCGCATGACGATGCAACATTGCCTCTAGGAATTCTGCAACTTCCGCAACCATATTATTTTGCAGGACATTAGTTCTGACACCTTCATTTCCTCCAGAGAAACCATGATCAGGAACATTTGGCATAACATGTTCGACGTTTGGACCATCGGCGTCAGGTTGTTGTGTCTCGTGTACGAACTGAAACCCGCCAACAAGCATATCTAGACCATCGACGTCGATGTTCGCAGGGTTTCTAGTTGTATAAGGCGCAGAGCTACCCTCTCCATGCTTTGTCCAAATCAAGTAATCCTTCATAAATCCTCGACGGACCAGATGAGAAAGGATTTGTTGAGTGTCATCAAATACAACAACATTTCTACAGTCCATGCATGGACAATGTATGTGCGTCTTCTTTGTTCTCCTTGCATGGTTCTTAGCGGCATCAATAAACCTATGTACCTCGGGTATGTATGATGGATCTAGTCTCAATAACTTATACATCCAAAAGAACCTCTCTATCATTACCTGTAAAATCATAACACCGTGGACCTCGGGTATTGTAATCAATGCAAAACAAGTAACTATATATATATAGATATTTATTAGCACCTTTTGATGTGAGGTAGGGTATAACTATGGTTTATTAGCTAGGGTTTACGATTTATGTGAGGTTTTAGCTAGGGTTTAGGTAGGGTAGCTAGGGATTAAAGTAAAAAACCTAATAAGTAGCATAATTAAAAAACCTAAGTTACATAATTACAAAACCTAAGTACCATAATTAAAATAGATACATGTGGATAAAATAAATTATGAAATAAAGAGAGAGATTAAAGTAAAAAACCTAATGAGCATAATTAAAAAAAAACAAAAAACCTACATTTCTCTCTCTACATAAATACACAAGAACACACCATTGATGAAATATATATCTTGCATAAACTAGCTAAATTGAGAAGCAAACATAAAAAGGGAGAGAGGAGAGACATTATGTAACCATCTTAAGCAACCTCATTAGAAGAAATAAAGACAAGAAACTAGATTTTCTTCTCTCTAACTCATGGCGAAACCCTAGATCCAAAAAGTAGCTCAAATTAAGTAAGAATGAACAAAATGATGGTACAGGGACATAAACTAACCTTTCTTATCAACCTCCTTCCAAAAAATCAAAATTAAAATCTCTCCCCTTATATTTTGAGAGATCTGGACCTCCAAAATGCCCTCCAATAGAAAGTGGCTGCGATGAACAGTTCTGCTCGGGGAGAAAAGAGGGGTATATATACTAGAAACATCACTGACGGTTGCCTTTTGTAACCGCCTGTGGAAATTTCCATAGGCGGTTGTCATAATCCAACTGCCAGTGCAAATGCTACATTTACACTACACTGGCGGTTGTCATATGACAACCGCCTGTGGAAATCCATTTCCACAGGCGATTGTCATAAAGGTAACCGCCAGTGTAAATGTAACATTTGCACAGGCGGTTACAAAGTCGTGGCCCACCCATTTCTTTATACAACCGGCCCTAAAGTGAAACCGCTAGTAAAAAAAGTAGACCGCCGGCTTAGAGCTCTTTTCTACCAGTGAAAGGCCACGACTGTGTTTGTGCCTATTCCAAAAGACGATAAATGATGCTTTGTATTGAATTGTTGTCTCTCGTATTCACCCTGTTCGCTTGAACTTATCTGCCTGAATCAGCCAGCCGTTTAATAGTGTTTTTCTCTCACAGTAAATCAGCATCAACATCAGCATCAGTCGTTCAACAGTGCTTTTACAGCCTGCTGAACAGGGTGATTATTGTTAGCACTTGGTTCACCTCCTCTGATGCGAACAAGTTTAAGCTTAATGAATATGTTAGTTTTCTTTTACGAACCAATTTGAGAAAGTGCTAATTACACTGAATAGAGAGAAGAGCATGACAAACCCCTAGTGACGATAGTTGTACCAGTGTTAGGAGATACATTAGAGCTCTAAACTTCCTAACGTATGTAAGAATCCACATTCTACACTCTCAATATTTCACAAAAGTGTGCATCGGCCAAGAGTTTCTTTGTTTCCAAGAATTTTTTTTGGTTTTGTTCATGTCAAGTCTCTCACGCAAAACAACCAGACATGCTCTACTTTGGTTTGCTAGTATCATTGACAGAGGGAAGGGCGTGTTTGGTTGCCGTCACAGTTGTTACCGTGCCGCAAGCGCGACGGGCAAAACGGCCGCCCAACGATTATTGGCGTGCTGCGGCGCGCGATTTGCACTAGCAGTTGCGGCATGCACCAAACTACGGCGGCGGCATTTGGGTCCCGTTGTGCGCCACACATTATGAACAAAACAACTGTCCAACAATTACTGGCGTGATGTGGCTCGCGCCAAAACTGCGCCAAACTGCAATAGCATTTGGCTCCCGCGGTGCGCCGCACATTATGGACAAAACAACTGTCCAACAATTACTGGCGTGATGCGGCTCGCGCCAAAACTACGCCAAACTACGGCGACGACATTTGGCTCCCACGGCGCGCCGCACATCACGGACAAAGGCTCTGTTCATCTGGCTTATAATCCGTCTTATTCAGCTTGTTTTTTCAGCCGGAACAGTATTTTTCTCTCACAAAAAAATCAGCCAACAGTGTTTTTCAGCTGGCTTATAATTCTAGCCGAACGGGACCAAAATGGCCGCCCAGCGACTTTTGGCGTGCTGCGCGGCGTGCGATTTGCATTACCGGCTGTGGCGCGCCAAAATTACGCCAAATTACGGCGGCGGCATTTGGCTCCCGCGGCGCGCTGCATCAATCGCTTTGGCTTGAGATTGGCGACGACAATGTGATTTGATCCATTCTCTAGTGAACTGCTGATGCTTTGGTGCACAGGCGTGACCGCATCGGACGGCCAGGATTGGATTGCACGGCAGTTAAAACCCTAACAACGCGGCGCTCACTGGGGTTGTTGGCCTCACGACTCCCCCCCTATCTCTATCTGCTTCCAGCTGAGCTCAGGAAATCCCCTCCCGTCCCCCATTCCACCCGCCGCCGCCGCCTGTCCAAGGTGAGCCCGCCCCTGCCTCGCCTCTCTCCTCACCGCGTACCCTGGGCTGGCTGCCTCGCGAGGTCCGCGGTTTGTTTTCCTCCGTTTACGAGGCTAGGGTAGGGTTGGCCCGCTGCTGATGCGAGCGAGGTTCCGTCGGTTCAGATGCATTGCTCGATTGCTTGGTACCGGTACCGCCGTTCGCCGTTGTGTTGGCTGCGCGTTCAATCTGGGTTGCGCTTTCTCCCGTTGTTTCGTGGCCTAGGCTAGACTAGATTCATCCCTCCCGCAAGCACCGAGGGGCGGCTTGCTTGTGAGATTCGGTTTAGCAGCCCGCCCTGGCCCTGCCTGTCCCTGCCGTTTCGGTGTACTCAGGTGTGCGATTTGGAGATCGCTCCACTCGGTTTCTGGACTCGTGCCGTCTGGATCGCATGGTTGTGTTCTCGCCAGCGGCTTACTGCATGTGTGTGTGGCTCCTTCGACTCACCTGCTCACGGTTCGTGACTTTTTTTTTTTTGTCCTCACACAGATGAATGTGGAGAAGCTCAAGAAGATGGCGGGCGCTGTGCGCACTGGAGGAAAGGGCAGCATGCGCAGGTGCGTCCTTGTCTTGCCTTCCACATGTGCTGCGGTGGTAGCACTTGTTAGTGCTTCTACCTTCCATGTAGTTTTTGTACATTACTTGATCCAAGCCTATGCATCAATAAAAGCTTTTAGATTCGTCACATGGGAATGGCTCCGCTATATTCATCATCACAAGTATCTTGGTGTTGTTACAGTTCACATAGTTTTTGGTAAAGTACGATAGAAAAGGTAATATTAAACTGTGTGTTTTTGTTAACAGATGATTGGAAAAAAGGTAATATGAAACTGTGATTGTCGTTTTGTGCATGTATACCGTTTTGCAAAAACGTTTTGCACGTGCTATTGTGCAAAATTGCAGGTAGGCTGTATGGAGCTTTAATTTACGCTAACTAGCATCTTTGCCATCCACATGTATGCCATTCTGCCAAAGACAGAGATGCTGTCTTTTTGTGGCAAGTTGTGTGCCAACACATCCTGTCGTAGTTGTTTACATATCAATTGCGGATATCTAAGCACTTAAGCCTTTTGTGTTTGTGATACGTTATGTTCATAGAGTTGCTTCTGGACCCATAGTCCCATGCTAACAATTTATGAGGAAAAAATGCTGACAGGAAGAAGAAGGCAGTTCACAAGACCACAACCACCGATGACAAGCGGCTTCAGAGCACGTTGAAAAGAATCGGAGTGAACACTATTCCTGGTATTGAGGAGGTCAACATCTTCAAGGATGATGTTGTTATCCAGTTTCAGAACCCTAAAGGTGAAATCTCACCATGCGAATACGTTACCTCCACAGATTATTGACTTTGTCTAACACTGTCAATCTTTCTCTATTACCTGCAGTGCAAGCATCCATTCCTGCAAATACATGGGTAGTCAGTGGAGTACCCCAGACAAAGAGTGAGTGGATCATT
Organism: Tripidium arundinaceum; assembly: GCA_030439765.1. NCBI lineage: Eukaryota > Viridiplantae > Streptophyta > Magnoliopsida > Poales > Poaceae > Tripidium > Tripidium arundinaceum. Next base: position 6,093 of record JAHUYU010001254.1, on the reverse strand, counting down.
TACTTTTCAACCTGTGCATGCCTGATCATTGCTCAAGTACCCTTTTTGTTTAAGCAGTAGCACAGATACTTAGCTGATGCTTGATACACGGTTTGCTGTTTTTCTATCATGCAGTCTTGGTTCTTATGTCTGTTATTCACCCGTAGCCTCATAGGCTAATAGTATTTGTCGATATCCAATGGTTAAATGCTGGACTATGCTTACCTTCGTACTTTAATTATTCTTGACATGCTGTAAATGTAAGGGTTGCAACTAATTAATGGCGTGAATCTGAATTGCTTCTGTTCTCTAAATGCAACAGTGTTAGTTCTTTTTATATATTCTCCATGATCCTCACAACATTAAATTAAATTATGTTGTATAAAACCCTTTTTCTAAAGCAACCTTTCTTAATGTTTAATGTTTAATGCAACCTGAGGCATAGATGATTTTGTTACTCCATTATAATTCCTCAACATGATGTAACTGCTTTCTCTCTTTTTTATATATAAGATAAGAAACTGGTTTCTCATTGGCTTTCTTATTTGAACAGGTCTGCAAGACCTTCTGCCATCAATTATCAACCAACTGGGTATGGCACTTTTCACATTGTTTTGTCGGTTGCACTCTGATTATTTGCTTCCTGAGAAACAACAATTGTTATTGCTTGCCTAACCTTAGCTTCGTCTTCAGGCCCTGATAACCTGGACAACCTTAAGAGGCTTGCTGAGCATTTCCAGAAGCAGGTACCTGGTGCTGAAGCTAGCGCCGGTGCAGCAGCACAGGATGATGACGATGTCCCTGAGCTTGTCCCAGGAGAGACATTTGAGGAGGCTGCAGAAGAGAAGGTGCCTGAACCAGAACCGGAAGAGAAGAAAGAATCGTAATTTTGCTGTGTCTCATATCCATTGTTGTGAAGGGTCGTTGGTTTAAGTGTTTCCGTTAGCTATGCGAGTAACAAAATCATCTATGCCTCAGGTTGCATTAAACATTAAACATTAAGAAAGGTTGCTTTAGAAAAAGGGTTTTATACAACATAATTTAATTTAATGTTGTGAGGATCATGGAGAATATATAAAAAGAACTAACACTGTTGCATTTAGAGAACAGAAGCAATTCAGATTCACGCCATTAATTAGTTGCAACCCTTACATTTACAGCATGTCAAGAATAATTAAAGTACGAAGGTAAGCATAGTCCAGCATTTAACCATTGGATATCGACAAATACTATTAGCCTATGAGGCTACGGGTGAATAACAGACATAAGAACCAAGACTGCATGATAGAAAAACAGCAAACCGTGTATCAAGCATCAGCTAAGTATCTGTGCTACTGCTTAAACAAAAAGGGTACTTGAGCAATGATCAGGCATGCACAGGTTGAAAAGTAAATGATCCACTCACTCTTTGTCTGGGGTACTCCACTGACTACCCATGTATTTGCAGGAATGGATGCTTGCACTGCAGGTAATAGAGAAAGATTGACAGTGTTAGACAAAGTCAATAATCTGTGGAGGTAACGTATTCGCATGGTGAGATTTCACCTTTAGGGTTCTGAAACTGGATAACAACATCATCCTTGAAGATGTTGACCTCCTCAATACCAGGAATAGTGTTCACTCCGATTCTTTTCAACGTGCTCTGAAGCCGCTTGTCATCGGTGGTTGTGGTCTTGTGAACTGCCTTCTTCTTCCTGTCAGCATTTTTTCCTCATAAATTGTTAGCATGGGACTATGGGTCCAGAAGCAACTCTATGAACATAACGTATCACAAACACAAAAGGCTTAAGTGCTTAGATATCCGCAATTGATATGTAAACAACTACGACAGGATGTGTTGGCACACAACTTGCCACAAAAAGACAGCATCTCTGTCTTTGGCAGAATGGCATACATGTGGATGGCAAAGATGCTAGTTAGCGTAAATTAAAGCTCCATACAGCCTACCTGCAATTTTGCACAATAGCACGTGCAAAACGTTTTTGCAAAACGGTATACATGCACAAAACGACAATCACAGTTTCATATTACCTTTTTTCCAATCATCTGTTAACAAAAACACACAGTTTAATATTACCTTTTCTATCGTACTTTACCAAAAACTATGTGAACTGTAACAACACCAAGATACTTGTGATGATGAATATAGCGGAGCCATTCCCATGTGACGAATCTAAAAGCTTTTATTGATGCATAGGCTTGGATCAAGTAATGTACAAAAACTACATGGAAGGTAGAAGCACTAACAAGTGCTACCACCGCAGCACATGTGGAAGGCAAGACAAGGACGCACCTGCGCATGCTGCCCTTTCCTCCAGTGCGCACAGCGCCCGCCATCTTCTTGAGCTTCTCCACATTCATCTGTGTGAGGACAAAAAAAAAAAAGTCACGAACCGTGAGCAGGTGAGTCGAAGGAGCCACACACACATGCAGTAAGCCGCTGGCGAGAACACAACCATGCGATCCAGACGGCACGAGTCCAGAAACCGAGTGGAGCGATCTCCAAATCGCACACCTGAGTACACCGAAACGGCAGGGACAGGCAGGGCCAGGGCGGGCTGCTAAACCGAATCTCACAAGCAAGCCGCCCCTCGGTGCTTGCGGGAGGGATGAATCTAGTCTAGCCTAGGCCACGAAACAACGGGAGAAAGCGCAACCCAGATTGAACGCGCAGCCAACACAACGGCGAACGGCGGTACCGGTACCAAGCAATCGAGCAATGCATCTGAACCGACGGAACCTCGCTCGCATCAGCAGCGGGCCAACCCTACCCTAGCCTCGTAAACGGAGGAAAACAAACCGCGGACCTCGCGAGGCAGCCAGCCCAGGGTACGCGGTGAGGAGAGAGGCGAGGCAGGGGCGGGCTCACCTTGGACAGGCGGCGGCGGCGGGTGGAATGGGGGACGGGAGGGGATTTCCTGAGCTCAGCTGGAAGCAGATAGAGATAGGGGGGGAGTCGTGAGGCCAACAACCCCAGTGAGCGCCGCGTTGTTAGGGTTTTAACTGCCGTGCAATCCAATCCTGGCCGTCCGATGCGGTCACGCCTGTGCACCAAAGCATCAGCAGTTCACTAGAGAATGGATCAAATCACATTGTCGTCGCCAATCTCAAGCCAAAGCGATTGATGCAGCGCGCCGCGGGAGCCAAATGCCGCCGCCGTAATTTGGCGTAATTTTGGCGCGCCACAGCCGGTAATGCAAATCGCACGCCGCGCAGCACGCCAAAAGTCGCTGGGCGGCCATTTTGGTCCCGTTCGGCTAGAATTATAAGCCAGCTGAAAAACACTGTTGGCTGATTTTTTTGTGAGAGAAAAATACTGTTCCGGCTGAAAAAACAAGCTGAATAAGACGGATTATAAGCCAGATGAACAGAGCCTTTGTCCGTGATGTGCGGCGCGCCGTGGGAGCCAAATGTCGTCGCCGTAGTTTGGCGTAGTTTTGGCGCGAGCCGCATCACGCCAGTAATTGTTGGACAGTTGTTTTGTCCATAATGTGCGGCGCACCGCGGGAGCCAAATGCTATTGCAGTTTGGCGCAGTTTTGGCGCGAGCCACATCACGCCAGTAATTGTTGGACAGTTGTTTTGTTCATAATGTGTGGCGCACAACGGGACCCAAATGCCGCCGCCGTAGTTTGGTGCATGCCGCAACTGCTAGTGCAAATCGCGCGCCGCAGCACGCCAATAATCGTTGGGCGGCCGTTTTGCCCGTCGCGCTTGCGGCACGGTAACAACTGTGACGGCAACCAAACACGCCCTTCCCTCTGTCAATGATACTAGCAAACCAAAGTAGAGCATGTCTGGTTGTTTTGCGTGAGAGACTTGACATGAACAAAACCAAAAAAAATTCTTGGAAACAAAGAAACTCTTGGCCGATGCACACTTTTGTGAAATATTGAGAGTGTAGAATGTGGATTCTTACATACGTTAGGAAGTTTAGAGCTCTAATGTATCTCCTAACACTGGTACAACTATCGTCACTAGGGGTTTGTCATGCTCTTCTCTCTATTCAGTGTAATTAGCACTTTCTCAAATTGGTTCGTAAAAGAAAACTAACATATTCATTAAGCTTAAACTTGTTCGCATCAGAGGAGGTGAACCAAGTGCTAACAATAATCACCCTGTTCAGCAGGCTGTAAAAGCACTGTTGAACGACTGATGCTGATGTTGATGCTGATTTACTGTGAGAGAAAAACACTATTAAACGGCTGGCTGATTCAGGCAGATAAGTTCAAGCGAACAGGGTGAATACGAGAGACAACAATTCAATACAAAGCATCATTTATCGTCTTTTGGAATAGGCACAAACACAGTCGTGGCCTTTCACTGGTAGAAAAGAGCTCTAAGCCGGCGGTCTACTTTTTTTACTAGCGGTTTCACTTTAGGGCCGGTTGTATAAAGAAATGGGTGGGCCACGACTTTGTAACCGCCTGTGCAAATGTTACATTTACACTGGCGGTTACCTTTATGACAATCGCCTGTGGAAATGGATTTCCACAGGCGGTTGTCATATGACAACCGCCAGTGTAGTGTAAATGTAGCATTTGCACTGGCAGTTGGATTATGACAACCGCCTATGGAAATTTCCACAGGCGGTTACAAAAGGCAACCGTCAGTGATGTTTCTAGTATATATACCCCTCTTTTCTCCCCGAGCAGAACTGTTCATCGCAGCCACTTTCTATTGGAGGGCATTTTGGAGGTCCAGATCTCTCAAAATATAAGGGGAGAGATTTTAATTTTGATTTTTTGGAAGGAGGTTGATAAGAAAGGTTAGTTTATGTCCCTGTACCATCATTTTGTTCATTCTTACTTAATTTGAGCTACTTTTTGGATCTAGGGTTTCGCCATGAGTTAGAGAGAAGAAAATCTAGTTTCTTGTCTTTATTTCTTCTAATGAGGTTGCTTAAGATGGTTACATAATGTCTCTCCTCTCTCCCTTTTTATGTTTGCTTCTCAATTTAGCTAGTTTATGCAAGATATATATTTCATCAATGGTGTGTTCTTGTGTATTTATGTAGAGAGAGAAATGTAGGTTTTTTGTTTTTTTTTAATTATGCTCATTAGGTTTTTTACTTTAATCTCTCTCTTTATTTCATAATTTATTTTATCCACATGTATCTATTTTAATTATGGTACTTAGGTTTTGTAATTATGTAACTTAGGTTTTTTAATTATGCTACTTATTAGGTTTTTTACTTTAATCCCTAGCTACCCTACCTAAACCCTAGCTAAAACCTCACATAAATCGTAAACCCTAGCTAATAAACCATAGTTATACCCTACCTCACATCAAAAGGTGCTAATAAATATCTATATATATATAGTTACTTGTTTTGCATTGATTACAATACCCGAGGTCCACGGTGTTATGATTTTACAGGTAATGATAGAGAGGTTCTTTTGGATGTATAAGTTATTGAGACTAGATCCATCATACATACCCGAGGTACATAGGTTTATTGATGCCGCTAAGAACCATGCAAGGAGAACAAAGAAGACGCACATACATTGTCCATGCATGGACTGTAGAAATGTTGTTGTATTTGATGACACTCAACAAATCCTTTCTCATCTGGTCCGTCGAGGATTTATGAAGGATTACTTGATTTGGACAAAGCATGGAGAGGGTAGCTCTGCGCCTTATACAACTAGAAACCCTGCGAACATCGACGTCGATGGTCTAGATATGCTTGTTGGCGGGTTTCAGTTCGTACACGAGACACAACAACCTGACGCCGATGGTCCAAACGTCGAACATGTTATGCCAAATGTTCCTGATCATGGTTTCTCTGGAGGAAATGAAGGTGTCAGAACTAATGTCCTGCAAAATAATATGGTTGCGGAAGTTGCAGAATTCCTAGAGGCAATGTTGCATCGTCATGCGGAAGATCCATCAATGTTCTTCATGAAAGGTATGGAGGCCCTGATGAAGGCAGTAGAAGAGCCTTTGTACGATGAGTCTAAGGGTTGCACCAAAGAGTTCACGACGCTGCGGTTTGTGCTAAAATTGTTGGTGTGCAAAGCTAGGTATGGTCTTTCTTATGCTGGCTTCGATGCGTTCTTGAGTATTATCGCAGACATGCTTCCAAAGGAGAACAAAGTGCCTGCTAACACGT
>JAHUYU010002792.1:0-14407 GCA_030439765.1 Tripidium arundinaceum | reverse complement strand
AAAAGAAGTCAGGAGCTAGTTTAGCTAGAGATTTCTAGGATTCTGAAGATAAGGTAACCAATGACGAAAATAGTTTCCTCATAGCCCCCTTTTCTGAGGCTGAGATTAAAGATGCTGTTTTTAGCTGTTATGCTCAAGGTGCCCCAGGCCCAGATGGGCTACCCTTTTTATTTTACCAAAAGTTCTGGGACCTAGTGAAAGGAGATATAGTGGCTCTTTTTGAGGATTTCCACAAGGGGTCTTTAGATTTATATAGACTTAACTGTGCTTTAGTTACCGTCATCCTAAAAGTTGGAGAAGCAACCAATATGAAACATAGGCCTATTAGTTTACTCAATTGTAGCTTCAAATTTTTTTCTAAACTTTTAACCATTAGACTAAGTTCTATTGTTCAAAGGATTGTGGCTCCCACCCAATCTGCCTTTATTAAGGGGAGGTACATATTAGAGAGTGTGGTAGTGGCCCATGAAGTAGTGCATAGTATCCATAAAAATGGAGAACCTGCCGTTGTGCTCAAATTAGACTATGAAAAAGCTTATGATAGGGTTAGTTGGCATTTTTTGTTTGATCCGTTAGAAGCTAGGAATTTTGACCCACTTTGGATAAGGTGGATCAAGCAAATTGTTGTTGGAGGTTCTATTGGTATTATGGTGAATGGTGAGGATAGTTCATACTTTAAACCCGAGAAAGGTCTCAGACAAGGGGACCCTCTGTCTCCTTTCCTTTTTAATTTAGTTAGTGATGGTTTTTCTAAAATGTTAGCTAAAGCTGCTAGTAGAGGTTTAGTGAAAGGTCTTCTAGGAGATTTTAAAGAAGGTGGGATCATTTCTCTGCAATATGCAGACGATACCATTCTTTTCTCAAAAGCAGAGGAATCTGCACTGAGGAACCTTAAGTGTGTGCTGATGTGGTTTGAACAAGTTTCTGCGATGAGAATAAATTTTCCTAAAAGTGAGCTTGTTCCATTAAATATAGAAGAAGATGAGGCCCATAGGCTGGCTCATATTTTTTTCATGTCCTCTAGGATCTTTGCCTCTAAAATACTTAGGTGTGCCTTTACATTTTGAAAATCTGTGTAGAGAGGATATCCAACCTCTAGTGGATAAGATTCTCAATAGGATTGCTGGATGGAGGGAAAAATTGCTATCCTTGGCTGGTAGAGCCATGCTGATCCAAACTTGCTTAGCTAGTATCCCAGTGTATTTGTTGTCTTTTATCAAATTCCCTAAATGGGCCATCAAAATTCTTAACACTCGTATGGCCAATTGCTTGTGGAATGACTCTAAAGATGTTCATAAGTATCATTTAGCAAATTGGGATTTGGTTACGACGTGCAAAGACTTTGGTGGTTTAGGGATCCCAAAACTTAGAGATTTAAATATCAGTCTTTTAGCTTCCTGGTTAAAGAGGTACAATACTGATAAAGAGAAGTTGTGGAAAGAACTTCTTGATTATAAGTATGATACTTTGTAATCCTAACATCTTGTTGTCTAGAACTGAGGGAGCTTCTAGTTTCTTTAAGGGTTTCATGTGGGCTGCCCAAGCTGCTAACATGGGCTATAGATGGAAAGTTGGAAATGGAAAAAAGATTAGACTATGGGAAGACAACTGGTTAGGGTCCTCGAGTCTGACTATTCAGTTTTGGCCTATTTATAGAATTGTTAATGCGAAAGGTAAATCCATAGCGGAGCTTTGGGATGGTGAAAATCTCAAATGTTCCTTTAGGAGAACTATTGATGAGAATTTGTATAGATCTTGGCTGGACATTGTTGAATTAATTTCTACTATTCAGTTATCTGAGGAAGAGGATGAGATGATTTGGCAATTCTCTTCTAATGGCACTTATTCTTCACAATCTTTATATAGAACCATCAATTTTAGAGGCACTAGAGCTGTACATGTCCCTGCTCTTTGGAATATTAATGTTCCACCTAGAGTTTATTTCTTTTTATGGTTGCTGACTAATAACAAGGTTCACACTAGAGATACCTTAGCCAAAAGAAGGAAGGTTGAGGATCCGAGCTGTTTGTTTTGCCAATTTCTCTCCAATGAACCATCCACCTCTATAGTTGGGTCAATTGTGCTTTATTTTGTGTGTGGTCTATAGTGAGTTGTTAGCAGGTTGATTTTTAGTCGTTGTCACAGTGAAGTTGTGGTCATCATCAACTTTTCCATGCTAAAAAGCGATATGTTGCAATCAAGTTGCTTGTTATGTCGTATTTGACTGAGTAGGCTTAGCGTTGCGTACCTGACTACCAGAGCTGAATAGTGATGTGGAGTTGTTAGTTGGTTGATCGTTAAACCACGTTTTAAGATCAGATTCCACTCAAAAAACCGGGCTCTCATTTGTCCTCTTGTTTTCCTTCTCCTAATAAAACCGAAGGACAAAGCTTTTACCATAGCAGCTTCAACAGACCACCACCATGGTCCCGCGAAAAGCTTTCTCCCCGGCATTCAGATTCTTCAGAGGGATTTCACCATGCTTCAGGGTATCAGAAGCTCCAAGCTTCAAAGGCTCGAGCTGTCTTCCAGGGACATATATGGGAGCCAGTGGACAGTCCTCGAAGAAGCTTTTATCCTTTATATAGAACCATCAATTTTAGAGGCACTAGAGCTGTACATGTCCCTGCTCTTTGGAATATTAATGTTCCACCTAGAGTTTATTTCTTTTTATGGTTGCTGACTAATAACAAGGTTCACACTAGAGATACCTTAGCCAAAAGAAGGAAGGTTGAGGATCCGAGCTGTTTGTTTTGCTCAGAACCAGAATCAGTTCAACACCTGTTTTTTGATTGTGCGGTAGCTAAACAGTGCTGGATCTTGATTTCTAATAGTATTAACCTCACAGGAGGAGATAACATAGTGGATATAGGGAAGTACTGGCTTAGTAACAAGAAACATGGTGTTGTTAATATTATTACTTCTGCGGTGTTTTGGTGTATCTGGAAACTCAGGAATGAGCTTTGCTTTCAGAGAAATGGCTGGAGAAGCATGGAGATGCTAATCTTCAAGATACATGGCATGTTATAGAACTGGGTAGTTTTATGCCCACCAGAAAAGAAAGAGCTATTGCTGGAGCTAATGGAAAGGATAAAAGCTTCTTCGAGGACTGTCCACTGGCTCCCATATATGTCCCTGGAAGACAGCTCGAGCCTTTGAAGCTTGGAGCTTCTGATACCCTGAAGCATGGTGAAATCCCTCTGAAGAATCTGAATGCCGGGGAGAAAGCTTTTCGCGGGACCATGGTGGTGGTCTGTTGAAGCTGCTATGGTAAAAGCTTTGTCCTTCGGTTTTATTAGGAGAAGGAAAACAAGAGGACAAATGAGAGCCCGGTTTTTTGAGTGGAATCTGATCTTAAAACGTGGTTTAACGATCAACCAACTAACAACTCCACATCACTATTCAGCTCTGGTAGTCAGGTACGCAACGCTAAGCCTACTCAGTCAAATACGACATAACAAGCAACTTGATTGCAACATATCGCTTTTTAGCATGGAAAAGTTGATGATGACCACAACTTCACTGTGACAACGACTAAAAATCAACCTGCTAACAACTCACTATAGACCACACACAAAATAAAGCACAATTGACCCAACTATAGAGGTGGATGGTTCATTGGAGAGAAATTGGCAAAACAAACAGCTCGGATCCTCAACCTTCCTTCTTTTGGCTAAGGTATCTCTAGTGTGAACCTTGTTATTAGTCAGCAACCATAAAAAGAAATAAACTCTAGGTGGAACATTAATATTCCAAAGAGCAGGGACATGTACAGCTCTAGTGCCTCTAAAATTGATGGTTCTATATAAAGATTGTGAAGAATAAGTGCCATTAGAAGAGAATTGCCAAATCATCTCATCCTCTTCCTCAGATAACTGAATAGTAGAAATTAATTCAACAATGTCCAGCCAAGATCTATACAAATTCTCATCAATAGTTCTCCTAAAGGAACATTTGAGATTTTCACCATCCCAAAGCTCCGCTATGGATTTACCTTTCGCATTAACAATTCTATAAATAGGCCAAAACTGAATAGTCAGACTCGAGGACCCTAACCAGTTGTCTTCCCATAGTCTAATCTTTTTTCCATTTCCAACTTTCCATCTATAGCCCATGTTAGCAGCTTGGGCAGCCCACATGAAACCCTTAAAGAAACTAGAAGCTCCCTCAGTTCTAGACAACAAGATGTTAGGATTACAAAGTATCATACTTATAATCAAGAAGTTCTTTCCACAACTTCTCTTTATCAGTATTGTACCTCTTTAACCAGGAAGCTAAAAGACTGATATTTAAATCTCTAAGTTTTGGGATCCCTAAACCACCAAAGTCTTTGCACGTCGTAACCAAATCCCAATTTGCTAAATGATACTTATGAACATCTTTAGAGTCATTCCACAAGCAATTGGCCATACGAGTGTTAAGAATTTTGATGGCCCATTTAGGGAATTTGATAAAAGACAACAAATACACTGGGATACTAGCTAAGCAAGTTTGGATCAGCATGGCTCTACCAGCCAAGGATAGCAATTTTTCCCTCCATCCAGCAATCCTATTGAGAATCTTATCCACTAGAGGTTGGATATCCTCTCTACACAGATTTTCAAAATGTAAAGGCACACCTAAGTATTTTAGAGGCAAAGATCCTAGAGGACATGAAAAAAATATGAGCCAGCCTATGGGCCTCATCTTCTTCTATATTTAATGGAACAAGCTCACTTTTAGGAAAATTTATTCTCATCGCAGAAACTTGTTCAAACCACATCAGCACACACTTAAGGTTCCTCAGTGCAGATTCCTCTGCTTTTGAGAAAAGAATGGTATCGTCTGCATATTGCAGAGAAATGATCCCACCTTCTTTAAAATCTCCTAGAAGACCTTTCACTAAACCTCTACTAGCAGCTTTAGCTAACATTTTAGAAAAACCATCACTAACTAAATTAAAAAGGAAAGGAGACAGAGGGTCCCCTTGTCTGAGACCTTTCTCGGGTTTAAAGTATGAACTATCCTCACCATTCACCATAATACCAATAGAACCTCCAACAACAATTTGCTTGATCCACCTTATCCAAAGTGGGTCAAAATTCCTAGCTTCTAACGGATCAAACAAAAAATGCCAACTAACCCTATCATAAGCTTTTTCATAGTCTAATTTGAGCACAACGGCAGGTTCTCCATTTTTATGGATACTATGCACTACTTCATGGGCCACTACCACACTCTCTAATATGTACCTCCCCTTAATAAAGGCAGATTGGGTGGGAGCCACAATCCTTTGAACAATAGAACTTAGTCTAATGGTTAAAAGTTTAGAAAAAAATTTGAAGCTACAATTGAGTAAACTAATAGGCCTATGTTTCATATTGGTTGCTTCTCCAACTTTTAGGATGACGGTAACTAAAGCACAGTTAAGTCTATATAAATCTAAAGACCCCTTGTGGAAATCCTCAAAAAGAGCCACTATATCTCCTTTCACTAGGTCCCAGAACTTTTGGTAAAATAAAAAGGGTAGCCCATCTGGGCCTGGGGCACCTTGAGCATAACAGCTAAAAACAGCATCTTTAATCTCAGCCTCAGAAAAGGGGGCTATGAGGAAACTATTTTCGTCATTGGTTACCTTATCTTCAGAATCCTAGAAATCTCTAGCTAAACTAGCTCCTGACTTCTTTTATTTGGCAAAAAGATTCTTATAATACTCTACTGCCACTTCCATCATACATTTCTGGTCATAAACCAGACCATTAGGACCCTGTAGGCAATCTATTTTCCTTTTTCTACTTTTGTGATTGGCAACAGCTTGAAAGTAAGTAGTATTTCTATCTCCTTCTAACAGGTCCCTATCTCTAGATCTCTGTCTAACTTTAATCTCTTCTGAAGACCAAATTTTATGTAGTTGGCTCTCTACCAGCTTTAATTTCCATTTGTTCCATCGAGAAGAGATAATGAAGGCCGGCCCACGGGACGCAGGCCCAGAACAACCTGCCCAGCTCAGTGCGGTGGCCCAACTCACTCGTTGGGCCGGATCCGGTGTGCGGCCCAACTCCCGGAAGAATTCAGCGTGCGCTTGCAGTCCTGCCTGCCTGCCTGCCGCTCCACTGCAGTCTGCACGTGCTCAAGAGAGAGAGGAAAAAAAAATCTGCCTCCGCCGCGGGAATCGGATGGTCCAGGGGAATGGGGGACGTTTCCGCGAAGCGCGTGCTGCTCACCGCCGCCGGCGACGCCGTCTCGCGGGGGATCGCCTCTACCCTCGCCAAGCACGGCTGCAGGTAACTGCCACCACTTCGCGTCCCCGCCTCGTCGTCCGCATGCTTGTTCTCCCCTTCTCCACCTCATCGTTTCGGTTGTGGTCCGGCTTGAAGGTTGGTTTTGGTGGGCGACGAGGGCGCGCTAGCCGCGACGGCGGAGGAGGCGCGGCGCTGCGGGGTAGGGGGCGGAGGCGTCGAATTGGTGGGGCTGGACTTTGAGGCGTGCGGTGAGGCTGCGGCCGACGCGGCGGTGGATCGGGCCTGGCGCTGCTTCGCCGGACTGGATGCCTTCGTCAACTGCTACTCCTACGAGGGTACGAACGACTCGCATACATATACAGACGTACTCGCCTGACGCCGTAATTGCAATTGGTTGCCTTTGCTTGTTTACCTCGAGCCTATTGCTCATGTCAAAGTGAAAATCGTGAACGATTGGATGCCTGTGGACAGTGGATTGAACTGCTAACGCTTTCCCTCTTAGCAAAGGTTGCCCTTTAGCTTAAAAAAATAAAGAAGGCAACGAATAGCAATGCCTCTTAGCCGTATTTGGCAGCAGACTGTGGGAAGGGGGGAAACACAGTGTTGGATGAACTGGATTTGCATCTTATATCATGTTTCACACATATTTCTGAACTGAACTGCACTACCCTGATCGTTAGATTGGTCTGTTAGATAACATGTCACTCATAGTACATATATATATGGTGCCTTTTGTTTGAATTGTCATGGGTCCAGCACGTGAGATCTTGCATCCTAAACAAATCAAAGTCTGAATGTAGTCTTGGAAGTTGGAACATGGAAAACACTACAAATGCCACTTTGGTCTACATTTATGTTTCTGCTTCAGACGTCTTTTTAAACAAATGTTCCTTTACTGTGTGACCAGGGGAGGTGCAAGATTGCCTCAGTATAAGTGAAGATGAGTACAGGAAGACCATCAAAGTAAATGTGATAACACCTTGGCTTCTAATGAAGGCAATCGCAAAGCGGTTCCAGGATACAAAATCTGGTGGATCTATTGTGTTCTTGACTCAGATTATTGGTGCTGAGAGAGGATTATATCCAGGTGCTGCAGCATATGGTACAAGCTTAGGAGCTATTCACCAATTGGTCCGAGTAAGTATCCTTGTCTACTAGTTGGACGGGTGCCCTTTCTGTATGGTTCTGTTGACAGCTGCTGTCGAAATAAAATCCTAACAATGGTCATGTTGCAATGCTAAATTGCGCATCGAAATGAAGAACAAAGTTTGGATAAATACAACACTCATACGTGAATGGGTTTCTGCACATATAAATTTGTTCACATAGGAAAACCGGAGGTTATGTGTAAGCCATTTGCTAAATCACAAATCACTGATTTTTCAGCACTCCTATATGACACACATGCACACAGACACGGACACAGCATCTTCAGTGGTGATTGTCAGGGAAATGCTTGATATCTACTTTACCTTGTTTTGAGTTCGGAGCAACTGACCAAATTAAGTACCAACCCAAGTACATGACATAGCAAACCAATCACTGGGTCACACTAACATGATAATACCTTAGGTTGGCAAAAGAAGTTCAGGTGCCACCAGCAGCTTGGTTGTACAACCTGAATATCCAGACAGTATAGCAGCCTAAGAACACTGAAAGCCTGAAACAACCCTGGCTCGACCAAGCAGCTGCTGCATTCCACAGTCCGTTTTGGTTCTTCCCGGTAATCTACGTCCATTGGGTTTCTGAATTTCTTGGAACCCTAGTGTTATGTTCACACACCAAAGGTGGAAAGGAGATATAGTGGCTCTTTTTGAGGATTTCCACAAGGGGTCTTTAGATTTATATAGACTTAACTGTGCTTTAGTTACCGTCATCCTAAAAGTTGGAGAAGCAACCAATATGAAACATAGGCCTATTAGTTTACTCAATTGTAGCTTCAAATTTTTTTCTAAACTTTTAACCATTAGACTAAGTTCTATTGTTCAAAGGATTGTGGCTCCCACCCAATCTGCCTTTATTAAGGGGAGGTACATATTAGAGAGTGTGGTAGTGGCCCATGAAGTAGTGCATAGTATCCATAAAAATGGAGAACCTGCCGTTGTGCTCAAATTAGACTATGAAAAAGCTTATGATAGGGTTAGTTGGCATTTTTTGTTTGATCCGTTAGAAGCTAGGAATTTTGACCCACTTTGGATAAGGTGGATCAAGCAAATTGTTGTTGGAGGTTCTATTGGTATTATGGTGAATGGTGAGGATAGTTCATACTTTAAACCCGAGAAAGGTCTCAGACAAGGGGACCCTCTGTCTCCTTTCCTTTTTAATTTAGTTAGTGATGGTTTTTCTAAAATGTTAGCTAAAGCTGCTAGTAGAGGTTTAGTGAAAGGTCTTCTAGGAGATTTTAAAGAAGGTGGGATCATTTCTCTGCAATATGCAGACGATACCATTCTTTTCTCAAAAGCAGAGGAATCTGCACTGAGGAACCTTAAGTGTGTGCTGATGTGGTTTGAACAAGTTTCTGCGATGAGAATAAATTTTCCTAAAAGTGAGCTTGTTCCATTAAATATAGAAGAAGATGAGGCCCATAGGCTGGCTCATATTTTTTTCATGTCCTCTAGGATCTTTGCCTCTAAAATACTTAGGTGTGCCTTTACATTTTGAAAATCTGTGTAGAGAGGATATCCAACCTCTAGTGGATAAGATTCTCAATAGGATTGCTGGATGGAGGGAAAAATTGCTATCCTTGGCTGGTAGAGCCATGCTGATCCAAACTTGCTTAGCTAGTATCCCAGTGTATTTGTTGTCTTTTATCAAATTCCCTAAATGGGCCATCAAAATTCTTAACACTCGTATGGCCAATTGCTTGTGGAATGACTCTAAAGATGTTCATAAGTATCATTTAGCAAATTGGGATTTGGTTACGACGTGCAAAGACTTTGGTGGTTTAGGGATCCCAAAACTTAGAGATTTAAATATCAGTCTTTTAGCTTCCTGGTTAAAGAGGTACAATACTGATAAAGAGAAGTTGTGGAAAGAACTTCTTGATTATAAGTATGATACTTTGTAATCCTAACATCTTGTTGTCTAGAACTGAGGGAGCTTCTAGTTTCTTTAAGGGTTTCATGTGGGCTGCCCAAGCTGCTAACATGGGCTATAGATGGAAAGTTGGAAATGGAAAAAAGATTAGACTATGGGAAGACAACTGGTTAGGGTCCTCGAGTCTGACTATTCAGTTTTGGCCTATTTATAGAATTGTTAATGCGAAAGGTAAATCCATAGCGGAGCTTTGGGATGGTGAAAATCTCAAATGTTCCTTTAGGAGAACTATTGATGAGAATTTGTATAGATCTTGGCTGGACATTGTTGAATTAATTTCTACTATTCAGTTATCTGAGGAAGAGGATGAGATGATTTGGCAATTCTCTTCTAATGGCACTTATTCTTCACAATCTTTATATAGAACCATCAATTTTAGAGGCACTAGAGCTGTACATGTCCCTGCTCTTTGGAATATTAATGTTCCACCTAGAGTTTATTTCTTTTTATGGTTGCTGACTAATAACAAGGTTCACACTAGAGATACCTTAGCCAAAAGAAGGAAGGTTGAGGATCCGAGCTGTTTGTTTTGCTCAGAACCAGAATCAGTTCAACACCTGTTTTTTGATTGTGCGGTAGCTAAACAGTGCTGGATCTTGATTTCTAATAGTATTAACCTCACAGGAGGAGATAACATAGTGGATATAGGGAAGTACTGGCTTAGTAACAAGAAACATGGTGTTGTTAATATTATTACTTCTGCGGTGTTTTGGTGTATCTGGAAACTCAGGAATGAGCTTTGCTTTCAGAGAAATGGCTGGAGAAGCATGGAGATGCTAATCTTCAAGATACATGGCATGTTATAGAACTGGGTAGTTTTATGCCCACCAGAAAAGAAAAGAGCTATTGCTGGAGCTAATGGAAAGGATAAAAGCTTCTTCGAGGACTGTCCACTGGCTCCCATATATGTCCCTGGAAGACAGCTCGAGCCTTTGAAGCTTGGAGCTTCTGATACCCTGAAGCATGGTGAAATCCCTCTGAAGAATCTGAATGCCGGGGAGAAAGCTTTTCGCGGGACCATGGTGGTGGTCTGTTGAAGCTGCTATGGTAAAAGCTTTGTCCTTCGGTTTTATTAGGAGAAGGAAAACAAGAGGACAAATGAGAGCCCGGTTTTTTTGAGTGGAATCTGATCTTAAAACGTGGTTTAACGATCAACCAACTAACAACTCCACATCACTATTCAGCTCTGGTAGTCAGGTACGCAACGCTAAGCCTACTCAGTCAAATACGACATAACAAGCAACTTGATTGCAACATATCGCTTTTTTAGCATGGAAAAGTTGATGATGACCACAACTTCACTGTGACAACGACTAAAAATCAACCTGCTAACAACTCACTATAGACCACACACAAAATAAAGCACAATTGACCCAACTATAGAGGTGGATGTCTTTGTCGTGTTTTTGTTGGGTAGGCCCTTGAGGAATCAGAGATTTCGTGTCATTGCGTTTGACGATGTCAACAAAGATGACCGGAGGCTTTGGTTTTCCTCCGGCATCCTAGCAGCAAGCCTGGTTACTTATTGTGGTGTGTCTTTAGTTCCATGTTTTGCCAATTTCTCTCCAATGAACCATCCACCTCTATAGTTGGGTCAATTGTGCTTTATTTTGTGTGTGGTCTATAGTGAGTTGTTAGCAGGTTGATTTTTAGTCGTTGTCACAGTGAAGTTGTGGTCATCATCAACTTTTCCATGCTAAAAAGCGATATGTTGCAATCAAGTTGCTTGTTATGTCGTATTTGACTGAGTAGGCTTAGCGTTGCGTACCTGACTACCAGAGCTGAATAGTGATGTGGAGTTGTTAGTTGGTTGATCGTTAAACCACGTTTTAAGATCAGATTCCACTCAAAAAAACCGGGCTCTCATTTGTCCTCTTGTTTTCCTTCTCCTAATAAAAACCGAAGGACAAAGCTTTTACCATAGCAGCTTCAACAGACCACCACCATGGTCCCGCGAAAAGCTTTCTCCCCGGCATTCAGATTCTTCAGAGGGATTTCACCATGCTTCAGGGTATCAGAAGCTCCAAGCTTCAAAGGCTCGAGCTGTCTTCCAGGGACATATATGGGAGCCAGTGGACAGTCCTCGAAGAAGCTTTTATCCTTTCCATTAGCTCCAGCAATAGCTCTTTCTTTTCTGGTGGGCATAAAACTACCCAGTTCTATAACATGCCATGTATCTTGAAGATTAGCATCTCCATGCTTCTCCAGCCATTTCTCTGAAAGCAAAGCTCATTCCTGAGTTTCCAGATACACCAAAACACCGCAGAAGTAATAATATTAACAACACCATGTTTCTTGTTACTAAGCCAGTACTTCCCTATATCCACTATGTTATCTCCTCCTGTGAGGTTAATACTATTAGAAATCAAGATCCAGCACTGTTTAGCTACCGCACAATCAAAAAACAGGTGTTGAACTGATTCTGGTTCTGAGCAAAACAAACAGCTCGGATCCCTCAACCTTCCTTCTTTTGGCTAAGGTATCTCTAGTGTGAACCTTGTTATTAGTCAGCAACCATAAAAAGAAATAAACTCTAGGTGGAACATTAATATTCCAAAGAGCAGGGACATGTACAGCTCTAGTGCCTCTAAAATTGATGGTTCTATATAAAGATTGTGAAGAATAAGTGCCATTAGAAGAGAATTGCCAAATCATCTCATCCTCTTCCTCAGATAACTGAATAGTAGAAATTAATTCAACAATGTCCAGCCAAGATCTATACAAATTCTCATCAATAGTTCTCCTAAAGGAACATTTGAGATTTTCACCATCCCAAAGCTCCGCTATGGATTTACCTTTCGCATTAACAATTCTATAAATAGGCCAAAACTGAATAGTCAGACTCGAGGACCCTAACCAGTTGTCTTCCCATAGTCTAATCTTTTTTCCATTTCCAACTTTCCATCTATAGCCCATGTTAGCAGCTTGGGCAGCCCACATGAAACCCTTAAAGAAACTAGAAGCTCCCTCAGTTCTAGACAACAAGATGTTAGGATTACAAAGTATCATACTTATAATCAAGAAGTTCTTTCCACAACTTCTCTTTATCAGTATTGTACCTCTTTAACCAGGAAGCTAAAAGACTGATATTTAAATCTCTAAGTTTTGGGATCCCTAAACCACCAAAGTCTTTGCACGTCGTAACCAAATCCCAATTTGCTAAATGATACTTATGAACATCTTTAGAGTCATTCCACAAGCAATTGGCCATACGAGTGTTAAGAATTTTGATGGCCCATTTAGGGAATTTGATAAAAGACAACAAATACACTGGGATACTAGCTAAGCAAGTTTGGATCAGCATGGCTCTACCAGCCAAGGATAGCAATTTTTCCCTCCATCCAGCAATCCTATTGAGAATCTTATCCACTAGAGGTTGGATATCCTCTCTACACAGATTTTCAAAATGTAAAGGCACACCTAAGTATTTTAGAGGCAAAGATCCTAGAGGACATGAAAAAAATATGAGCCAGCCTATGGGCCTCATCTTCTTCTATATTTAATGGAACAAGCTCACTTTTAGGAAAATTTATTCTCATCGCAGAAACTTGTTCAAACCACATCAGCACACACTTAAGGTTCCTCAGTGCAGATTCCTCTGCTTTTGAGAAAAGAATGGTATCGTCTGCATATTGCAGAGAAATGATCCCACCTTCTTTAAAATCTCCTAGAAGACCTTTCACTAAACCTCTACTAGCAGCTTTAGCTAACATTTTAGAAAAACCATCACTAACTAAATTAAAAAGGAAAGGAGACAGAGGGTCCCCTTGTCTGAGACCTTTCTCGGGTTTAAAGTATGAACTATCCTCACCATTCACCATAATACCAATAGAACCTCCAACAACAATTTGCTTGATCCACCTTATCCAAAGTGGGTCAAAATTCCTAGCTTCTAACGGATCAAACAAAAAATGCCAACTAACCCTATCATAAGCTTTTTCATAGTCTAATTTGAGCACAACGGCAGGTTCTCCATTTTTATGGATACTATGCACTACTTCATGGGCCACTACCACACTCTCTAATATGTACCTCCCCTTAATAAAGGCAGATTGGGTGGGAGCCACAATCCTTTGAACAATAGAACTTAGTCTAATGGTTAAAAGTTTAGAAAAAAATTTGAAGCTACAATTGAGTAAACTAATAGGCCTATGTTTCATATTGGTTGCTTCTCCAACTTTTAGGATGACGGTAACTAAAGCACAGTTAAGTCTATATAAATCTAAAGACCCCTTGTGGAAATCCTCAAAAAGAGCCACTATATCTCCTTTCACTAGGTCCCAGAACTTTTGGTAAAATAAAAAGGGTAGCCCATCTGGGCCTGGGGCACCTTGAGCATAACAGCTAAAAACAGCATCTTTAATCTCAGCCTCAGAAAAGGGGGCTATGAGGAAACTATTTTCGTCATTGGTTACCTTATCTTCAGAATCCTAGAAATCTCTAGCTAAACTAGCTCCTGACTTCTTTTATTTGGCAAAAAGATTCTTATAATACTCTACTGCCACTTCCATCATACATTTCTGGTCATAAACCAGACCATTAGGACCCTGTAGGCAATCTATTTTCCTTTTTCTACTTTTGTGATTGGCAACAGCTTGAAAGTAAGTAGTATTTCTATCTCCTTCTAACAGGTCCCTATCTCTAGATCTCTGTCTAACTTTAATCTCTTCTGAAGACCAAATTTTATGTAGTTGGCTCTCTACCAGCTTTAATTTCCATTTGTTCCATCGAGAAGAGATAATGAAGGCCGGCCCCACGGGACGCAGGCCCAGAACAACCTGCCCAGCTCAGTGCGGTGGCCCAACTCACTCGTTGGGCCGGATCCGGTGTGCGGCCCAACTCCCGGAAGAATTCAGCGTGCGCTTGCAGTCCTGCCTGCCTGCCTGCCGCTCCACTGCAGTCTGCACGTGCTCAAGAGAGAGAGGAAAAAAAAAATCTGCCTCCGCCGCGGGAATCGGATGGTCCAGGGGAATGGGGGACGTTTCCGCGAAGCGCGTGCTGCTCACCGCCGCCGGCGACGCCGTCTCGCGGGGGATCGCCTCTACCCTCGCCAAGCACGGCTGCAGGTAACTGCCACCACTTCGCGTCCC
>JAHUYU010002667.1:0-18356 GCA_030439765.1 Tripidium arundinaceum | reverse complement strand
ACCACGACGAAACAAAGGGCGAGGTGCTGCCAGGTGGGGTCGGCCGGCCCCACCTACAGGCCGCCCGGCCTGTGGGGTCAACTGTCAGCCACCAGCTTCGCGTGGCGGTGCTCCACCGCCTTAAGGTTTTGATCTATGCCATTATTCTAGTTGGTTTGATCCAAGGGCTCTCGTTCATCGCTCCGGCCTATATATACAGCCCTCTACCCCCTGAGGCAAAGCCATCCCAAAAACCCTAATTCATAATTCATATCTTAGGGATCAATTGAGAGGTGTCCCATAAAGGATGAACCTCTCATCGAGAGCCAACAAGAGAAGATTAGTCCTCATTAGGATCTAGTCTTTAGAAATAGAGAGATGGAGAGAGAGAGGGAAGAGTTTGGAGGAGGTGTCGGCCTGTCGGTGCTCCCTCTACGGCTTGTACCTTGGCGGAAGTCAACCTACGTCTGAGATCTCTCTGGTAATCTTCTTCTAATTTAAGTAAGCAACATTGTTTATATTGTTCTTCTGGTTTGCGAGTCTCTTTTGAGTGCTTTGATCTATGACCGTAGGTTAAGGTATTATTCGTAGTGTAAGCATGGTGCTTAGGCTCGAATAACTCGTAGATGCACCCTGCATTCCGAATTGGTGGTAGCTCGCGAGGGTGACTCTTATAGCCTCATTGAATCCTTTGTAGTCTACCTCCCGTTTGTAGGCCAAGTAGGACCTGGTTGCTAAGGAGAGCATCCTCTGTTGGTGTCTTTTCTTAAGCAATGTCCCCGGTAGAACAGCAGAAGACATAGCGTACCTAGATTAGAACTAGAAGACCTTGGCGATCCCCTCTACAGTCTCAACCTTCTTAAGTCTTGTTGCTGCTTCGGGTTAAGTTAGACCGTAGTTAACCTCACACGTTTCCCTGTGGATACGATATTTAAAACCTCCGGATGAAAGCTACAACGGTATCCGTGCGCTTGCGGATCTTTTCTGTGTGCGTTAAAAATACCAACACGCGGGGAACGGACGAGGCGGGGACGGGCTGGCAAACGCGGGGAAGGGCACGGGCGGCGGTGCCGGTTCCGGACGCGGCTGCACGGGCGGCGGCTGCGGGCGGCGGCGTGAGGAGGCGCCGGCGGCAACACATAGCAGAGGAAGAGTGAGAGAAAGATGAGGCGGGGAAGGCCGCGGGCGGCGGCCGCGCGGGCGGCAGCAGGCGGGCTGCGGCGTGAGGACACGGCGGCGGCGAAGAGCAGAGGAAGAGTGAGAGAAGTAAGAGGACGACGGGTGTATAGGCCAATAGCTCGGCGCCACGAGTTATGACGCCGAGATCTGCGGCACCGAGGTTGGCCACGTGGCTGGTCCACGGTGGACTGCTCGGCGCCATGATCCGTGGCACCGAGCCGTGTAACCTCGGCGCCATGAGTCATGGCGCTGACTTCAGAGGTCAAAAACAGGTTTACTTTTTCCAGGGGGTTAAACATGAATTTTTGACAAAAAAAATGGTCAAATTGAAAAAAATTCCGGAGTGGAGGGGAGAGAAGAGTTAAAATTAGCTATTATGCCCCTGGCTATTCTACCTAACCTTTAATAGTTGTAAAAAAATTTTTAGCTTTTGCATATGAAAGTCAAATGAAGAAGAATTTTATATTAAAGTTGTAGAGCTTTGCGAGACCTACAACTTTGTAGATGGCAAGTTTATTATTTATTTATAGTACCAAAAAATATTTTTACATTTTTAGATTTTAAAATTCAGAATTTAGAATTTTTGAACGACCACAGATGGTTGATATTTTTTCTGAGTCATTAGAGTTCTAAATATTTATTTTATTTTCTCAAAATTAAAAAATTTAGAATTTTTGAACAACTTTGGTATAGATCAGGTTAATGTCCAAAGTCATTTGGAAATTCTAAATTTTAAATTTTAAAATATAAAAAATTAAACAAATATTTGGTTGAGAGCCTGCAAGGCAGCTCTGGCTCCATATCTAAGCCCAGGACGCTGCCTGTGCAAACCAAAGAGGCTTAATTACCACAACAAAGTGTAGCTAGAACATTGGATACATATGGTAATCAAGATTTTGTTTGGCATTTTTTTATCGGAAGTAGAAATGATTGGTAGGGATCGTGTTATTAAGGATAGCTTTAACATTGACCCATAACAACTCAAGATTCATCTCAATTAGAGCAAAGAAGTAGGAAACGTTTGTATGCTTTCCTGAAAAAGCTGTCCAAGAAACATCTGTATTGAGTGTGTAAATAAAGCCCTGGATATGAAAAAAATGTCACAATAAATGTTGTGACTGGTAAAAAAAGATCGTTGTTGTAGTGTTGCCATCACATTTGTCAATTTAGTGGGTGTTTGTTTGGTTTGTGAAATGAGATAGATTAATCCATCATTAGCTTATCCCTCACAAGCTACTAATTAATAGAAATATGAGTAATAGGATTATTTTACAAAAAGCATAGAATAACATCATTACGCACCATCTCACTTAGAATAAGGTGCTTCCAGAAACCAAATACCACGTTAATCCACTTGCGTGCTGTTTGGTTCCTTGCACAGTAACACAAATGTAAATGGAATTAGTTCAAATCTATCTCCCGCTAGTAACGTCCTTCGCAGGACTGTACACATGTTTGAAATAGAATTGGGAGCTGGAATTCTGACTTGCCCGCTTGCCTACCAAAAGTTACCACAAGCTTCAAGATTTGTATGACATGCAATTCTGTTTCCAGAATAAAACTACTAATATCAAGGAACAGACATGCATGTCTCCTTTAGTCCATTATGACGTCACCCATGTCTCCGTATCCATGATTGGCAATATATACAGCAGGACCAGGCAATTTACTTCAGGGTACCGGCTGCTGAAATACAACTATGTAACACGACAACTTTCTATGCCTACACCTTCACTATGCACCATTGTATGTCCAGAAGTCCTTGAACACAGAGAGCTATATCGCTATGAAAAAATGTCAATCCTAGAGCATCTTCACTTTGACTTCTTTCGAAATCGTTGGCGCTTCTTGCCTCCAGAGTTGTTACTTCCATCCCAAGCACTTCCCCAGAAAAACAATGACATCCAGAACAGAACGGCAAAGAATATCCGTGTTCTATCCTGCAAACTTGACAGCCTCTCTTGCCAACCTGTCAAAAGAAAAACAAAACTAATTACAGAGTAGTGTGCATGCACTTATTAAGCAAGAATCATGAGTGTCACAATGGGTCTAGTGATAGGAAACCATATGATAAAACTTACAAGAAGCTGACCGTCGACACTATACAGAAATACTTCATTCATGAAACTGAACAAACTGTCGATTGACTGTTCCTCAATAGATCAAAGATCCTAAAAATAATTTGCTGACAAACATCACAAACAAACTGAAGCAACCTATTTCTACCTAGATTTCTGTTTCAATCACAAGTTTCTGAAACAATATGTAAAACTAGGAAGGCATGACTGAGGTCGCCACTCATGAACTAGGTTTATAAATAACATCAAGCAAGTCAGTATTTTGGGAACTACACTGTTTCTTGATGCTGAACATTTATCCTATAAAGAAGCAAAACCAAGGAAAAGGAATCCAGCAAGGCCTGCTTTTTTCTATCAGGAAATACAATATTCTCTTTTAATAGATGTCACATGTCCTATTAGCACGACTTGCCATGCCTACCAAGCTTTTGATCAAATGATGCACTGCTTTCTCATAAGGCCCTACTCCTTTTTCATAACCACAAGAAATTAGCTAAAATTCATTCTTTGTATAAAGATTCAAAATTCACTGTGAGACAGGGAGCAACTAGGAGGGGTGAGGAGCTAGTTTCTAGGGAATCTCATCATTTACAGTGGTGAGAGGAATTCACAGACACTTGAGCACGAACAACAATAGCTGCTTCCTGCAAGCCTGCAACCGAATTTGTGATGCTATATGTGGGAAACACGCAAAATATATAGCAGCAGTTATTCTGGGACAACAATTTCTAATCTAGTCTCTGTATGCTGATTACTGGAGCATCTTCCTCCTATCTTCTGGGCTAGTCATTATACATATATACACCCTCCGTTCCAAAATGTTAGTTTCGTCCTAAGTCAAACTTCTCTGACTTTGATCAAGTTTATACAAAAATATATTAGCATATACAATACTAAATAGAAGCACTATCAAGACATATTTCATGGTGGATGTAATGAAATAATTTGATGTTTTAGATGTTGGTGCATTTCTCTATAAACTTGGTCGAAGTTAGAGAAGTTTGACTTAGAACAAAGCTAAAACGACCTACATTTGGAGCAGAGGGAGTAAGATGATGGCAGATAAACACTATCCTTCCATGTGTACAGTCAAGAGTTTCACTTGAATATGATAGACTGGTAGCAGTGGTTTACACTCTTAGCCAAGTATAGCGATCCTTTCTCCATTCTCCTACTATCATGCTGGTAACTGCTATGTGCTATCTATACACCATCTATCATTGCCAGTAAAAGTCAATTGGTGGCTATATTTGCAACTAGCACCTTCCAGTTTGGCGCTGCAAGATCTTGTAATTCTGCTACATATGTATCAGTTTAAGCCTATAGGATATAGAGCCATTGTTTATATTGAAAAAACACACTTATGGTCAACAGCTGCATGTACAACCTATACTCTGTTATTGTATGACTAAGCATTCTAGTAACTTGAGTAAACTGAAAGTAAAAGCTGGAACACGGAGTGTTTAACCTGACCATGTATCTTCAGTTGTACTATTGACATTGTCAGGGCAAGGTCTATTCTATTGCCGACTATCTGGTCTATCTTACCATCTAATGATAACCTTCAGTTGTTCCGCTTCACTTAGTGAAAGAATTAACCATATCTTTCTGGATTTATCTGACAGCTACTGTGAGGTTTGCACATCCAACAAATTAATGTCATCACCTGATACTTTAAAGTCACATAATTAAGAAACAGAATTCCAGTTTATAGTCATTCTAAGTTTCTAACAGCTTATATTCTCAGCATCGATAAGAACTTGGTCTTGGTGTATATAGGTTTGTATTGCTTGAACTCTCCATAGTTCAATTTACTCATCGACATGGTTATATGAATCATTTTAGGGATGCAAGTGGGTTGACCCGCAAACCCGCATATAGGCTTAATTTTGTGGGTTGCCGCAAGCAACAAACAAAATTGACCCTATATGTGGGTTCGCAGGCCAACCCACTTGCATCCCTACTCATTTATCACACCTGACCACATGAGCTCTTCACAGGATGCAGTTCAGTATATCATAATTTTCCAACGATCACACAAGCATCAGGAAAGCATTTGGCATCAAGCATCAGCAAGACAATAACCATCATACAATCATGAGAAGATCAACAGAAGCCACACTACCATCCAAACAAGATCACACATGCACAGATGACCACCAGGTATATGATTAGCAATTTTGTATCTAAAATAATTTTTGTGTGAGTTGTATCCGGATTGAACATATAAAAAAATGTAGGTAGCGAGTGGCATTAAGTATTCAAATGATTGAACTCTGGACCTGGAACACCCAGAGCCAAGAAATTGCTCAAAACTAAATTTGAGGCCAAAATTCCTCATTCGATGTGCCTCCAGTTATGACAACTTACAGTGTTATCTTTAACTTGATCTACACATGGAACGATATATAGAACACACCACATCTTATGAAGACCAAAAATATGAGAAGAACTCAGTATCGACAGATGGTACCAGTGTATCGAACTATCGATCAAGATGACTGCGATCTGGAGTGGGACATAAAGTATAATTGAAGGATTAAGATATGCTGGGCAAGAGATATTATACATATGGCTACAACTTAGCTTCTTTTCACAATCAAATTCTAACGATGATGATCTGGTAACTCTAGAGCAATAGAAATAAATAGAGATCCCAGATTCCCAAAGGCAGTACAACTCTTCTGGTTGCTCACTCCAGATAATGTGTAATCGTTCAGAGAAACCACTTTTTTTTTGGCAAAATTTCAAAAAGGAAGTGCACCCTTCAGTTATGAATCTATCTTGGGACTGTGTGAGAGAACCAGGGCAGGCTAACCGTGCGGAGACGGAGGAGGGGGCTCTGAGGAGGGCGGCGAGGGCCCGGCGGCGGCTCGACAGCGTATGCCGGGCAAGGGACGACAGCCTGGGCCCAGAGCAATCGGGGGAGGCACGGCGGCGGCGGCCGCCACTGGTGCTGGCCAGAAGCGGAGGCGGGGAAGGGAAGGGCGCAGTGGCCGGAGGCGCGAGACGGAGGAGGTGGCGGTGGATGCGGGGGCAACCGGAGGGGAGGTGGGCGTCGCCATCGGGAAGGTTCGTCTGGAGAGTGGGGAAATACGTGGCTGTCCGGAGGTTTGGCGACTTGAGTCGTGGTCACTGTCTTGTTTAGGTCCTCGCTGTTCACCGCCAGCGAGTGGTGGACGGGCTGACGCGCTCTCGGCTGTCGCCCGCCGGTCGTACTCGTGCTGCTGCGAGCCTGCGCGATGCAGTCGAGACTCCAGAGGCGGTAGCTTAGCTGGGTGTGGGTGGAGTACTAGTGGGATGCGGGCGAAAGAGATTAGTTTTTTTTTTCCCTCAAACATCAACCCTCCGTCAACATCTCAAACATTTTTTTTTCTACAATTACTGTTTTATGAGAAATGCAGTATTACCATGACCATGTTTGGCCTTCTGGTTGTCCACGTTGATCCAGATTCAGACAGTACCTAGAGCTGGAAAACTAATCACATGGACTGACAAGCAACAAAGGTAAACAACTGCAATGGAAATAAACGATTAAACACACACACACACACAAGGGGAAAGAACTAATCTGGAGTTGAAGCCAACCTCCTCTATATTAGGGTATGAGATCACACATACAACACATATATAACCGCCCTTTGATGCTCTACATTATCTCATTGTGTACAAAAGAATATCCTCCTCAAATATCAAGTCTCCTCTATGTATCAGTTTAAGCCTATAGGATATAGAGCCATTGTTTATATTGAAAAAACACACTTATGGTCAACAGCTGCATGTACAACCTATACTCTGTTATTGTATGACTAAGCATTCTAGTAACTTGAGTAAACTGAAAGTAAAAGCTGGAACACGGAGTGTTTAACCTGACCATGTATCTTCAGTTGTACTATTGACATTGTCAGGGCAAGGTCTATTCTATTGCCGACTATCTGGTCTATCTTACCATCTAATGATAACCTTCAGTTGTTCCGCTTCACTTAGTGAAAGAATTAACCATATCTTTCTGGATTTATCTGACAGCTACTGTGAGGTTTGCACATCCAACAAATTAATGTCATCACCTGATACTTTAAAGTCACATAATTAAGAAACAGAATTCCAGTTTATAGTCATTCTAAGTTTCTAACAGCTTATATTCTCAGCATCGATAAGAACTTGGTCTTGGTGTATTCGGATTTGTGTAGGTAGCCGACATTAAGAGGTTGAACGGCCTCTCAACTGACCTCCAGATGTTTGCACACAAGACACTGCGGATTCCACTCCCAGGGAGGCACCCTCCGTCGTCTTACCAGCAGAATGGTTCATACGAGAGTGACGACAGGTAGCTAGACTGTGAAATTGTAACGAGCGTCAGCATGGCATGCTACATAAACCATGTTACCAGTGTGTCTCATGTTGTGTGTTTCTGATGAAGCATTTGATTATTTTTTGTGTGTTAAGTGATAGTCACTAGTTATTTAAAGAGTCAATACAAGTTCACTCAGGAGATGCATGTCAAGATCAAGGTCAGACTAGGGCACTAGTGCAATGTAGTTGAATACATGCCTTCAACTATTGCCGCGTGAAACCGTTGTGTGTAATACAACTTGAAATAGCAACTGAAAAGGAAGCTTAGCCTTGTAGTCTCATGCAAAATGTTTCTTATAATTTCAAGTTTCAACTGCATGGTTGTTGCCAAAAAACCATTCTACAACCAGGGGAACGTTCTCCCATCACATCAATTAATTATTGAGGTTGCTTTGAGATCCGTTATTGGAGAGAAGCTAAACTGAAAATAAATTATGAAGTCCTCACACCTGCTAGTCCCAAAGAGGTTTTGAATTACAGATTTGGTAGTAATACGTCATTCTAGATGTGTAAAATATTAAAAACGACTTGCCACGTTTGCTGCAATCTAAACATGCAGCTAGAGTTATTAGCTTTTGTCGTGTCCTGTTTCTGCGTTCAATGCGAGCAGCAACTTTTCTTTAGCTATTCCCTTTTATACATTTAATATTTTAGAAGTGTTTTTTCAGTCCCCATAGAGTTATTTGAGTTGTTTTGGTCTTCTGTACTATCCAGATGATTTGGCCTGTTAGGTACCTGCCACTCCACACACTGGAGTTTGATTCGGTTTGTTATGCAAAAACTGATTGTAACTAAATATGCATGCACAATAACCTTGTGTTGGAGCTGTCACCTTTAACCAAAGGAGTCTTGAGTCCTTGAATATTTCTGTAGCCACTTTTTTCTTTTAGTGACATGTAGCTAATCAATTGAGTGGGCATATGATATTTTGGGTCTGATTGTATGAACATTCATGTGGCATATCTAAGATGGTTATTAGCATAGTTCTTTTGGCAATTTTAAGCTGTCTTCACGTGACTGCAATATTAGCTATGGACATAAGTCAACATGTGAAGAGCACTATATGAGCCAAAGGTTCATGTGAACCACTATGCGAATACATCTTAGTTGTGTTCTGCTTATGTGGCTGCGGTAATCTCCTCCTTCAAGCATTTATGATCTGTACATGTCTAAAATAATGTCACAAAGTAGATGTATGTAGACATTTGTGAGACATTTTTGGGTGAATACAGTGTTAGTGTTCTCAATCGTTATGCACCACAAAATAGCCTCTCTCTCTACTTGCTGTTGCAGCAAGTGCTTCTTTTTTCTAGCTTGTCAAGTCTAAGGCTTTCCACAATAATTGTAGTTATTATTAAATCGTGAAGTCTTCTCTAGATAGCGGCCATTTTTGCTATTTCTATGATACGCCTTACATGACATAACGATATTATTGTTTCAGGGAATGTACTCCACGCCGCATTCACGATGATATCTTGGATTCAATATTGAAAACTCCAAAGCCCAAAGTTTCGCCAGCTATGAGTCTTCTGCAGGGATACTATGGCCTTGCGCCACCGCCAAAGAGAGATCAAACAAGTGAAGGCACTGAGATGGCAGTTTACAGTAAAGGCAAATCTGCTTTTTTGGATGTTGAGCCATGGCTGGAGCCACCAAATTCCGATCCATTCCCTCTTCAGAATAGGAAAACCAGAAGCTTGATGATAGCTTCTTCTCTTGATGGTGATACTGATGAGAATGGTGACAGTGAAAGGTTTATAAGGCGGCGCCAGAAAGCTGATGGTGAGCTGTTACCGAGGGAGGAAAATGGTGGTGACTTTCTGGCAAGCGCTGGAAAAGGCTTGGCACTGAGGCCAAAGTCTAGCAATCGACCAGACATGAACAAGAGTCAGCAGAATCTTTTTGCAACGGCGGAGCCTTTGTTTGGCAATGGTGTGCAAACTGTAAGGAAATCATCCAGCACTCCAGAGTTCCAGGAGCCAGAGACCAACACCAGTTCATCCATATGGTCAGCGAGCAAGTGGAGCATAAATACAGATGCTTTTGCTCTTCCTCTCCCCATCCCTCGTTTTGACAACATTCCAAAGCCCGCTGCTTGGAGGAACAAGGCGGCTCGCGACTAATAAACTGCTGTATCTTGGCTATGTGCGTGATTTTTCCTGAACTCCAGGAGGCTCTGAAAGTGTCCGTGGAGGAGCTTACATTAGGTTGGCACCAGTCTTCACAGCTTTGGAAGCATAGCAGGACCGTAATTGGCTCCTGCTAGTTAGTACATTCTGAAGATCAGACGCATGTGTCTACGTTTCCAGACGGTATCTAGATTAGGTTTACATGATTCTCATGTTATATTGGGCATATGTTGCGCCAAGAGTAGCAACGTTAATATTTGGTTATATAAATTATAGATGCTAGATGACATAGAGGAGACTTGATATTTGAGGAGGATATTCTTTTGTACACAATGAGATAATGTAGAGCATCAAAGGGCGGTTATATATGTGTTGTATGTGTGATCTCATACCCTAATATAGAGGAGGTTGGCTTCAACTCCAGATTAGTTCTTTCCCCTTGTGTGTGTGTGTGTGTTTAATCGTTTATTTCCATTGCAGTTGTTTACCTTTGTTGCTTGTCAGTCCATGTGATTAGTTTTCCAGCTCTAGGTACTGTCCTGAATCTGGATCAACGTGGACAACCAGAAGGCCAAACATGGTCATGGTAATACTGCATTTCTCATAAAACAGTAATTGTAGAAAAAAAAATGTTTGAGATGTTGACGGAGGGTTGATGTTTGAGGGAAAAAAAAAACTAATCTCTTTCGCCCGCATCCCACTAGTACTCCACCCACACCCAGCTAAGCTACCGCCTCTGGAGTCTCGACTGCATCGCGCAGGCTCGCAGCAGCACGAGTACGACCGGCGGGCGACAGCCGAGAGCGCGTCAGCCCGTCCACCACTCGCTGGCGGTGAACAGCGAGGACCTAAACAAGACAGTGACCACGACTCAAGTCGCCAAACCTCCGGACAGCCACGTATTTCCCCCACTCTCCAGACGAACCTTCCCGATGGCGACGCCCACCTCCCCTCCGGTTGCCCCCCGCATCCACCGCCACCTCCTCCGTCTCGCGCCTCCGGCCACTGCGCCCTTCCCTTCCCCGCCTCCGCTTCTGGCCAGCACCAGTGGCGGCCGCCGCCGCCGTGCCTCCCCCGATTGCTCTGGGCCCAGGCTGTCGTCCCTTGCCCGGCATACGCTGTCGAGCCGCCGCCGGGCCCTCGCCGCCCTCCTCAGAGCCCCCTCCTCCGTCTCCGCACGGTTAGCCTGCCCTGGTTCTCTCACACAGTCCCAAGATAGATTCATAACTGAAGGGTGCACTTCCTTTTTGAAATTTTGCCAAAAAAAAAGTGGTTTCTCTGAACGATTACACATTATCTGGAGTGAGCAACCAGAAGAGTTGTACTGCCTTTGGGAATCTGGGATCTCTATTTATTTCTATTGCTCTAGAGTTACCAGATCATCATCGTTAGAATTTGATTGTGAAAAGAAGCTAAGTTGTAGCCATATGTATAATATCTCTTGCCCAGCATATCTTAATCCTTCAATTATACTTTATGTCCCACTCCAGATCGCAGTCATCTTGATCGATAGTTCGATACACTGGTACCATCTGTCGATACTGAGTTCTTCTCATATTTTTGGTCTTCATAAGATGTGGTGTGTTCTATATATCGTTCCATGTGTAGATCAAGTTAAAGATAACACTGTAAGTTGTCATAACTGGAGGCACATCGAATGAGGAATTTTGGCCTCAAATTTAGTTTTGAGCAATTTCTTGGCTCTGGGTGTTCCAGGTCCAGAGTTCAATCATTTTGAATACTTAATGCCACTCGCTACCTACATTTTTTTATATGTTCAATCCGGATACAACTCACACAAAAATTATTTTAGATACAAAATTGCTAATCATATACCTGGTGGTCATCTGTGCATGTGTGATCTTGTTTGGATGGTAGTGTGGCTTCTGTTGATCTTCTCATGATTGTATGATGGTTATTGTCTTGCTGATGCTTGATGCCAAATGCTTTCCTGATGCTTGTGTGATCGTTGGAAAATTATGATATACTGAACTGCATCCTGTGAAGAGCTCATGTGGTCAGGTGTGATAAATGAGTAGGGATGCAAGTGGGTTGGCCTGCGAACCCACATATAGGGTCAATTTTGTTTGTTGCTTGCGGCAACCCACAAAATTAAGCCTATATGCGGGTTTGCGGGTCAACCCACTTGCATCCCTAAAATGATTCATATAACCATGTCGATGAGTAAATTGAACTATGGAGAGTTCAAGCAATACAAACCTATATACACCAAGACCAAGTTCTTATCGATGCTGAGAATATAAGCTGTTAGAAACTTAGAATGACTATAAACTGGAATTCTGTTTCTTAATTATGTGACTTTAAAGTATCAGGTGATGACATTAATTTGTTGGATGTGCAAACCTCACAGTAGCTGTCAGATAAATCCAGAAAGATATGGTTAATTCTTTCACTAAGTGAAGCGGAACAACTGAAGGTTATCATTAGATGGTAAGATAGACCAGATAGTCGGCAATAGAATAGACCTTGCCCTGACAATGTCAATAGTACAACTGAAGATACATGGTCAGGTTAAACACTCCGTGTTCCAGCTTTTACTTTCAGTTTACTCAAGTTACTAGAATGCTTAGTCATACAATAACAGAGTATAGGTTGTACATGCAGCTGTTGACCATAAGTGTGTTTTTTCAATATAAACAATGGCTCTATATCCTATAGGCTTAAACTGATACATATGTAGCAGAATTACAAGATCTTGCAGCGCCAAACTGGAAGGTGCTAGTTGCAAATATAGCCACCAATTGACTTTTACTGGCAATGATAGATGGTGTATAGATAGCACATAGCAGTTACCAGCATGATAGTAGGAGAATGGAGAAAGGATCGCTATACTTGGCTAAGAGTGTAAACCACTGCTACCAGTCTATCATATTCAAGTGAAACTCTTGACTGTACACATGGAAGGATAGTGTTTATCTGCCATCATCTTACTCCCTCTGCTCCAAATGTAGGTCGTTTTAGCTTTGTTCTAAGTCAAACTTCTCTAACTTCGACCAAGTTTATAGAGAAATGCACCAACATCTAAAACATCAAATTATTTCATTACATCCACCATGAAATATGTCTTGATAGTGCTTCTATTTAGTATTGTATATGCTAATATATTTTTGTATAAACTTGATCAAAGTCAGAGAAGTTTGACTTAGGACGAAACTAACATTTTGGAACGGAGGGTGTATATATGTATAATGACTAGCCCAGAAGATAGGAGGAAGATGCTCCAGTAATCAGCATACAGAGACTAGATTAGAAATTGTTGTCCCAGAATAACTGCTGCTATATATTTTGCGTGTTTCCCACATATAGCATCACAAATTCGGTTGCAGGCTTGCAGGAAGCAGCTATTGTTGTTCGTGCTCAAGTGTCTGTGAATTCCTCTCACCACTGTAAATGATGAGAAGATCAACAGAAGCCACACTACCATCCAAACAAGATCACACATGCACAGATGACCACCAGGTATATGATTAGCAATTTTGTATCTAAAATAATTTTTGTGTGAGTTGTATCCGGATTGAACATATAAAAAAATGTAGGTAGCGAGTGGCATTAAGTATTCAAATGATTGAACTCTGGACCTGGAACACCCAGAGCCAAGAAATTGCTCAAAACTAAATTTGAGGCCAAAATTCCTCATTCGATGTGCCTCCAGTTATGACAACTTACAGTGTTATCTTTAACTTGATCTACACATGGAACGATATATAGAACACACCACATCTTATGAAGACCAAAAATATGAGAAGAACTCAGTATCGACAGATGGTACCAGTGTATCGAACTATCGATCAAGATGACTGCGATCTGGAGTGGGACATAAAGTATAATTGAAGGATTAAGATATGCTGGGCAAGAGATATTATACATATGGCTACAACTTAGCTTCTTTTCACAATCAAATTCTAACGATGATGATCTGGTAACTCTAGAGCAATAGAAATAAATAGAGATCCCAGATTCCCAAAGGCAGTACAACTCTTCTGGTTGCTCACTCCAGATAATGTGTAATCGTTCAGAGAAACCACTTTTTTTTTGGCAAAATTTCAAAAAGGAAGTGCACCCTTCAGTTATGAATCTATCTTGGGACTGTGTGAGAGAACCAGGGCAGGCTAACCGTGCGGAGACGGAGGAGGGGGGCTCTGAGGAGGGCGGCGAGGGCCCGGCGGCGGCTCGACAGCGTATGCCGGGCAAGGGACGACAGCCTGGGCCCAGAGCAATCGGGGGAGGCACGGCGGCGGCGGCCGCCACTGGTGCTGGCCAGAAGCGGAGGCGGGGAAGGGAAGGGCGCAGTGGCCGGAGGCGCGAGACGGAGGAGGTGGCGGTGGATGCGGGGGCAACCGGAGGGGAGGTGGGCGTCGCCATCGGGAAGGTTCGTCTGGAGAGTGGGGAAATACGTGGCTGTCCGGAGGTTTGGCGACCTTGAGTCGTGGTCACTGTCTTGTTTAGGTCCTCGCTGTTCACCGCCAGCGAGTGGTGGACGGGCTGACGCGCTCTCGGCTGTCGCCCGCCGGTCGTACTCGTGCTGCTGCGAGCCTGCGCGATGCAGTCGAGACTCCAGAGGCGGTAGCTTAGCTGGGTGTGGGTGGAGTACTAGTGGGATGCGGGCGAAAGAGATTAGTTTTTTTTTTCCCTCAAACATCAACCCTCCGTCAACATCTCAAACATTTTTTTTTCTACAATTACTGTTTTATGAGAAATGCAGTATTACCATGACCATGTTTGGCCTTCTGGTTGTCCACGTTGATCCAGATTCAGACAGTACCTAGAGCTGGAAAACTAATCACATGGACTGACAAGCAACAAAGGTAAACAACTGCAATGGAAATAAACGATTAAACACACACACACACACAAGGGGAAAGAACTAATCTGGAGTTGAAGCCAACCTCCTCTATATTAGGGTATGAGATCACACATACAACACATATATAACCGCCCTTTGATGCTCTACATTATCTCATTGTGTACAAAAGAATATCCTCCTCAAATATCAAGTCTCCTCTATGTCATCTAGCATCTATAATTTATATAACCAAATATTAACGTTGCTACTCTTGGCGCAACATATGCCCAATATAACATGAGAATCATGTAAACCTAATCTAGATACCGTCTGGAAACGTAGACACATGCGTCTGATCTTCAGAATGGTACTAACTAGCAGGAGCCAATTACGGTCCTGCTATGCTTCCAAAGCTGTGAAGACTGGTGCCAACCTAATGTAAGCTCCTCCACGGACACTTTCAGAGCCTCCTGGAGTTCAGGAAAAATCACGCACATAGCCAAGATACAGCAGTTTATTAGTCGCGAGCCGCCTTGTTCCTCCAAGCAGCGGGCTTTGGAATGTTGTCAAAACGAGGGGATGGGGAGAGGAAGAGCAAAAGCATCTGTATTTATGCTCCACTTGCTCGCTGACCATATGGATGAACTGGTGTTGGTCTCTGGCTCCTGGAACTCTGGAGTGCTGGATGATTTCCTTACAGTTTGCACACCATTGCCAAACAAAGGCTCCGCCGTTGCAAAAAGATTCTGCTGACTCTTGTTCATGTCTGGTCGATTGCTAGACTTTGGCCTCAGTGCCAAGCCTTTTCCAGCGCTTGCCAGAAAGTCACCACCATTTTCCTCCCTCGGTAACAGCTCACCATCAGCTTTCTGGCGCCGCCTTATAAACCTTTCACTGTCACCATTCTCATCAGTATCACCATCAAGAGAAGAAGCTATCATCAAGCTTCTGGTTTTCCTATTCTGAAGAGGGAATGGATCGGAATTTGGTGGCTCCAGCCATGGCTCAACATCCAAAAAAGCAGATTTGCCTTTACTGTAAACTGCCATCTCAGTGCCTTCACTTGTTTGATCTCTCTTTGGCGGTGGCGCAAGGCCATAGTATCCCTGCAGAAGACTCATAGCTGGCGAAACTTTGGGCTTTGGAGTTTTCAATATTGAATCCAAGATATCATCGTGAATGCGGCGTGGAGTACATTCCCTGAAACAATAATATCGTTATGTCATGTAAGGCGTATCATAGAAATAGCAAAAATGGCCGCTATCTAGAGAAGACTTCACGATTTAATAATAACTACAATTATTGTGGAAAGCCTTAGACTTGACAAGCTAGAAAAAAGAAGCACTTGCTGCAACAGCAAGTAGGAGAGAGAGGCTATTTTGTGGTGCATAACGATTGAGAACACTAACACTGTATTTCACCCAAAAATGTCTCACAAATGTCTACATACATCTACTTTGTGACATTATTTTAGACATGTACAGATCATAAATGCTTGAAGGAGGAGATTACCGCAGCCACATAAGCAGAACACAACTAAGATGTATTCGCATAGTGGTTCACATGAACCTTTGGCTCATATAGTGCTCTTCACATGTTGACTTATGTCCATAGCTAATATTGCAGTCACGTGAAGACAGCTTAAAATTGCCAAAAGAACTATGCTAATAACCATCTTAGATATGCCACATGAATGTTCATACAATCAGACCCAAAATATCATATGCCCACTCAATTGATTAGCTACATGTCACTAAAAGAAAAAAGTGGCTACAGAAAATATTCAAGGACTCAAGACTCCTTTGGTTAAAGGTGACAGCTCCAACACAAGGTTATTGTGCATGCATATTTAGTTACAATCAGTTTTTTGCATAACAAACCGAATCAAACTCCAGTGTGTGGAGTGGCAGGTACCTAACAGGCCAAATCATCTGGATAGTACAGAAGACCAAAACAACTCAAATAACTCTATGGGGACTGAAAAAACACTTCTAAAATATTAAATGTATAAAAGGGAATAGCTAAAGAAAAGTTGCTGCTCGCATTGAACGCAGAAAACAGGACACGACAAAAGCTAATAACTCTAGCTGCATGTTTAGATTGCAGCAAACGTGGCAAGTCGTTTTTAATATTTTACACATCTAGAATGACGTATTACTACCAAATCTGTAATTCAAAACCTCTTTGGGACTAGCAGGTGTGAGGGACTTCATAATTTATTTTCAGTTTAGCTTCTCTCCAATAACGGATCTCAAAGCAACCTCAATAATTAATTGATGTGATGGGAGAACGTTCCCCTGGTTGTAGAATGGTTTTTTGGCAACAACCATGCAGTTGAAACTTGAAATTATAAGAAACATTTTGCATGAGACTACAAGGCTAAGCTTCCTTTTCAGTTGCTATTTCAAGTTGTATTACACACAACGGTTTCACGCGGCAATAGTTGAAGGCATGTATTCAACTACATTGCACTAGTGCCCTAGTCTGACCTTGATCTTGACATGCATCTCCTGAGTGAACTTGTATTGACTCTTTAAATAACTAGTGACTATCACTTAACACACAAAAAATAATCAAATGCTTCATCAGAAACACACAACATGAGACACACCTGGTAACATGGTTTATGTAGCATGCCATGCTGACGCTCGTTACAATTTCACAGTCTAGCTACCTGTCGTCACTCTCGTATGAACCATTCTGCTGGTAAAGACGACGGAGGGTGCCTCCCTGGGAGTGGAATCCGCAGTGTCTTGTGTGCAAACATCTGGAGTTGAAGCCAACCTCCTCTATATTAGGGTATGAGATCACACATACAACACATATATAACCGCCCTTTGATGCTCTACATTATCTCATTGTGTACAAAAGAATATCCTCCTCAAATATCAAGTCTCCTCTATGTCATCTAGCATCTATAATTTATATATAACCAAATATTAACGTTGCTACTCTTGGCGCAACATATGCCCAATATAACATGAGAATCATGTAAACCTAATCTAGATACCGTCTGGAAACGTAGACACATGCGTCTGATCTTCAGAATGTACTAACTAGCAGGAGCCAATTACGGTCCTGCTATGCTTCCAAAGCTGTGAAGACTGGTGCCAACCTAATGTAAGCTCCTCCACGGACACTTTCAGAGCCTCCTGGAGTTCAGGAAAAATCACGCACATAGCCAAGATACAGCAGTTTATTAGTCGCGAGCCGCCTTGTTCCTCCAAGCAGCGGGCTTTGGAATGTTGTCAAAACGAGGGATGGGGAGAGGAAGAGCAAAAGCATCTGTATTTATGCTCCACTTGCTCGCTGACCATATGGATGAACTGGTGTTGGTCTCTGGCTCCTGGAACTCTGGAGTGCTGGATGATTTC
This sequence comes from Tripidium arundinaceum, assembly GCA_030439765.1. NCBI lineage: Eukaryota > Viridiplantae > Streptophyta > Magnoliopsida > Poales > Poaceae > Tripidium > Tripidium arundinaceum. The sequence continues at coordinate 460 of JAHUYU010002667.1, read as the reverse complement.
CTTACAGTTTGCACACCATTGCCAAACAAAGGCTCCGCCGTTGCAAAAAGATTCTGCTGACTCTTGTTCATGTCTGGTCGATTGCTAGACTTTGGCCTCAGTGCCAAGCCTTTTCCAGCGCTTGCCAGAAAGTCACCACCATTTTCCTCCCTCGGTAACAGCTCACCATCAGCTTTCTGGCGCCGCCTTATAAACCTTTCACTGTCACCATTCTCATCAGTATCACCATCAAGAGAAGAAGCTATCATCAAGCTTCTGGTTTTTCCTATTCTGAAGAGGGAATGGATCGGAATTTGGTGGCTCCAGCCATGGCTCAACATCCAAAAAAGCAGATTTGCCTTTACTGTAAACTGCCATCTCAGTGCCTTACATGACATATACGATATAGTATGGTTTCAGGGAATGTACTCCACGCGCGCATTCACGATGATAGTCTTGGATTCAATATTGAAACGTCCAA